>RWJN01000196.1:0-43469 GCA_004332605.1 Steccherinum ochraceum | reverse complement strand
ATCTCTGAAGCCAATTTGAATATGAAGCGTTGAATAACACGTCTACGAGTCCGACATCTATTATTGTGAACAGAGCACATAGGTACAGCGGAATGATACATTGGTGACGTGAAAGACCTCTCTGCGTCGTCATTCACCAGAAGAATTATCGTTGTTGAATTTGTAGTGTTGTCCGTCCAGGAAAACTGGATCAATCGGCGAGAGACGTCAGCGAATATACGCATCGTACACAGCAGTGCTATGCTTACTCCATGATAAATATTGAAGTGTAGAGATACAATTGAGTTGGGGGTTTGCAGTGACGCGTAACGATCGGTGGGATGTCGATATCAGAGACGTCTATGATAATGATAGATGTTCTGCACCAGGATCCAAGCAAGCAAACAAACACGTTAGCGAAAACACACCGTCGAATCGCGAAGAACACGTACCCGAGCTAGCGGAACTCAACGAATGCGATGGGATTATGCAGTGGTCCTATTTGAAAGGACAACCCGGCGCGTGTGCACCGCGCCAGCCACAGTGGCAGCACTGAGGGCCTCCGGTGCCGAAATTGACGGGGACACCAGTGCACGCCGACGCGGAGTGGGAGCGAGAGTTGGCTGGGATGGAGATCGCGGGTGCGCGGAGCCGGAAGGCGGAGACGCAGACGTCGACGGGGCCGGCCGTCAGGAGAGCATGGTGAAGTGAGCAGCAGCTGGTCATGCGAGATGGGCTGCGACGCTCGAGGATGAGGAGGAACGGAGGGGTTTGTGAGAGGGTGTGGTGTGGTACAGGTATGTTTTGTGAGTCGTATGATGAGGAAAAACCAAACAAGCACACGACCTTTATATCTTGCGACATAGATGAAAATGAAATACCATCCACAGCCGAGACACCGCTCTAGATCATCAAAACACACGTAGGTCGCAAGGGGAGGAGGCACACACCGCAGGCAAAGGGGAGCAAGAAGAAAGAAGTGGGCAGCGGCAACCGTTGCAGATCAGTTGGATCCCCCACTCTCCTTCGTCAGGTAACTGGCACCCCAGTTGCTTCTGTACACATAACAGGGCACCGACCGACCTAGAGAGGTGATGTGCGCCCATACTGCACCACACTGACGTCGCAACCGAGCAGGCGCGGGCGGACGAGACCTGCCTGGAGTCCGAGGTGTCGTGGTGAGAGCGCGAGCAACTTGTGACGATGGAAGACATGTACAGTCAGGCTGGGCGGGGAGCCGGACGGAGATGGCAGAGGCAAGTTGTTTCTGATGCAAAAGTTGTGTCAGAGACTCGAATTTCCAACTTCTCCGCGGTGTTTTACATTGGATGGGGAGGTGCTGGCGGTGTATGTGTATACATGAGGGTATATATCGCTTGTGGTTTCTATCGAGACAGATTGTTGAGTAGATACACTTTGCATTAGCCGGTCACCTTCGTTTCGTCATGTTCGCGCGCTCCGTGCGACCTATTGTTCGGCTTGATACTCTTGGTCCACCGCATCCAAGAAATCGAGCATCTGCACATTAAACAATCACGTCACCGCGTCAGTACACCGTATGGCAGCGAGAGCAATCGACGACTGCGCATGAAAGGAGATGAGAGGGCATGACTGACAAACTGGTGCCGTTTTTCCGCCATGCGTTTGCCAGGTACGGTCTTCAGATGATCCTTGATGTGGAGCAGTTTGTCATGGAAGTGTTGAATGGCCGATGAACTCTGTGCGGGATCCTGGGTCGGGGTATGCAGTGGCCTGTGTTCAACGGGTTCCAAGACGCACATGTTAGCTAAATGTCCGCCGACTCTAGGACACACTAGAGTGCTCACCGGCTTGAGACAGTGCTGAACGCAGCGCAGCGCATGATGCCTACAAATTCAAATGCGAATCAACATCGTTGAAACATAAGCCTCATCTCCGCGCCCTGACACGCAGGAAGATTTGCAGAAGACTCAGAGGAGAGGGGAAAGGGATCGGGAGCCTGACTCCCAGAGAGAGGGCAATAGACCGGCAAACACGCACCGAAAGCCCCGATAGCGTCCAGCCGATCCGCGTCCTGGACACAATGCAGCTCGACGCACTCCCTGTGCCAGGGGGTGATGAGCCCAGCCACTCGCAGCCTCTTCTCTGTACTCCACGAGACGTTGTCGATGATCCTGGCGATGTCGCGTGCCCGGCCGTCCGCGACGAGGTCCGCACCGCCCTCAGACGCCCATTGCTGGAAGTAAGGAAGGAAAAACGCGTAGGGGTCTGCTGCTTGTTCTGCGGGGACGTATTTCTTGTCGAGGACGTCGTGTAGCAGAGCGGCGAGTTCGACGGTGAGGAGGTCAGAACGCTTGGAGGCCGGATCCGAGGATACTTGGCGGGCGATACTGAGAGCGGTTCTGCGAACGCGTTGCACTGAAGCGATGACACCCAAAAGCGAGACTCAGAAACTGTTTCTTCGCAGTTTGAAATACGAAGACTCACCGTGGTACGCGTCGTGAGACGAGTCGTATCGCGCCATCGTCTCGGTCATGAGCTGCTCAGCAGCTTTGACCACAATCGCCTCTTCTTTCGTCAGCGACATCCTCCTAAGACAGTGCCACCCAGGTCGTCGACGCGAAAGACAGAAAGAAAAAGAGAGGAAGCCAAGACGGTCTTGTGAAAGACGCGCCCCTTGTGAGGCTAGGAATTTAGCGATCACGTGTACGACCAAGCATGAGCAACCGTGTTTGACGCGTCATTTTTTGAGACGCGTCGCACCTCCGCTAAACACGCTGAGAACACGCCGTTGGACGACGAGCGAGGCCAAATCGGCGGTGAAAAATATACTACTAGCCTCTGGTAAGGTATTGAATGAGTATTAGCACTTTTGTGCATCTATTGTTCGAGTAAAAGCCTAGAAGGAATCAAGCGAGTAGGTATGCAGTGTGACTAGGGTTTCTTGCTCGCAAACACAGAAGTCAGAAAGTCAAGAGCTCATCGCTGAGGGACGGACACCAGGTAAGAATAGCATGCGGCTGCGCCGTCACTCTTTCTACGGCGGGATCAACCAAGGTCGACCAAGTGCCAACGCCCTGGGCCTCCACGCTCTGGAGACTCCCCCACGCACAAAGATTGTGGACCACACGCTCCCGCGCTACTCAGAAGCTGGACCTTTGATAGCGAATGTTCAGTCCAGTCCGGGGGATGTGTTGACGATGGACACGATGGAGGGGAAGACCGGGAAACAGCTGAGAAGAACTTGAACTTGAAGCTCGAGCCTTGAGGGGCGCCAAAAGCCCTCAAATGGTATGAGAGGGGCCCGAAATGCGCAACTGGATGTGTCGTGTAGCTTATGCAATTTCACTTGATATTTGAGGCCAAGACGAGGGAAAGGAGAGGATGGTGGTAGCAAGCAAATGACACGCCAGCAGCTGGAAGCCAGGACCAAAGTACGCGTCTTCGGACTATCGGAGCCGGAGATGCCGAAGCGCTGTTGAGCTGAGGACGATGGCAAACGCCGACGACGTCGCCAGCACGCTGCACGCTACCTACCGCCATGTCCTCCTCCTCCGCTCGTCGATCTCTCCTGGTCTTGTCGCTACTCGTCAGCGTCGCGGTGGGAGCAGGCATCGTGGGGAACAGCTCCAAGAACTCCGCCTCCATTTTCGTGAGTACTCAGCATTCACACCCGCGTGCGTGCGAAGGTAGCTTCGACCGAGGTTCCTTCGCACAATTCAATTGCGGGTTTTTTTCTCCACCGGGGGCGAGCCTTGGTTCTGACCGTCATCTTGGCTTTGTAGCAAACAGATATCCAAGCATGCGCACCGATACAACAACTCGGGAGGTTGAAGCAGGAATTGGAGGATGAGCAGTCGCCAATAATGCGACAGGTCTTCGCGTGGTTGTTCCCGTTCGGACCTGCTTGGAACTCCAGTGCGTCATTTACACCTCATTGGACAAGTCGAGTATGAGTGCACTCACCTTGTGTATGTGCAGTTCTAGGGACATTCTACATCAGCTCGTGCGTCGACTACTTACCGCATACACACGCGCAGGACGTTGACGCCCCCCTCCTCAGCGTTCCCAACCTCATCCTCGCGTTTATACCGGCCCAAATCAACCCCAATACCCTCAACACGATGACCGCATTCGCCGTACGTCCACGCCCTCCAAACCAAGGACCCAGACCCAGACCCAGACCTCTGACGTCCTTTTGCTACCGCTGACAGACAGGCGGCCTTCTCTCCGACGTATTCCTGCATCTCGTCCCCCATTCATTCATGGGCGAGCATCAGGACGGTGGCGTGCACTTCGTCATGGTCGAGGAGAAGAGGAACATTCTGATAGGGTGAGCACGAACGCACCTACACCCAAAAAATCCCATCTCATCCTATTTATTTGGCACGTTCGTTGACTTGTTGGCTCGTGACCCTGTAGCCTAGGCATATTCGTGGGCTTCGCGGCGTTCTTCATCATGGAGAAGACGCTGCGCGTCCTCGGTGGCGGCGGCGAAGACGAAGCAGGGCACTCGCACAGTCACAGCCATTCCCATTCGCAGGTTCCCTCTGCGAGCAACGGACACACGTCGGCTGTGCACGTTGGTACTTCTGCGGATGGTCTCAAATCGCGCAGTAGCAGTAGCAAGAAGGAAAGAGAGGGCGATGTGCAAGTGGACGATCACACGGATGGCGACGCGGCGTCGGGAAAGGGACCGTCGAAGTTGTCTGCGTATTTGAACCTCTTTGGTGATTTTGTGCATAACATGTACGCGCATCTTCCTCTTCCTCTCTCTCTTCTTTCGCGTTCCGTACTAATTCCTTCCATCCTCTCTGCGCACCACCCACAGAACAGATGGCCTCGCGTACGTCCTTCTCCTTCTCCTCGCACACCCACCCACACCTTCCGTTTTCTTCCTTCTCACTTCTCGCGTTTCTATACTCAATTCTCTCCTGCATAGCATGGCAGCCTCGTTCTACTCCTCCCCTCTGATCGGCGCAACGACCACGCTCGCGTGCTTCGCACACGAGATCCCGCACGAAATCGCGGACTACTCCATCCTGGTGCGCAGCGGGTTCACGAAGAGACAGGCGATGCAGAGCCAGTTCCTTACTGCTGTGGGCGCTTTTGTACGTCGTCGTTTTTCTGCTTTTGCTCAATTCTCTTACTTTTCTGATGTTGGTCATTCATTTTGTATTTCGCGTATTACGACTCTCCTGTTGGTACAACCCTACCACGTACCGCGTACCACTCTTTCCGACAAAACTCCACGCCCGGACACACCTCGCTCACAACACACAGATCGGGTACGTTCCTCCTCCCCCTTCCCCTCCAATCTGATCTCTCCACGGACCTCCGTCACCTAAATCCGCTATGTCACTCAACTTCGGGTCTTTTCTGTTGCTGCAGGACGTTCATCGGGATCGCGATCCACAACATCTCCTCATCGGGAGACGCAAACACAGCTGACGCAGGGAACCTGAGCGCAGCGGTCAAGCAGACGGCTGCGGGGATCCTCGGGACGACGGTGAAGATGGCCGATTTGGTGCGTCGATTACGATCCTCACTTCTTGAAAACTGCACCTCGAGTCTTGGGTACTGGAGGACTTGAGTTGGGCGCGTGGTGATGCAAAGTCCGAGCTCATTCAGATGTTTTTGTTTTTGTGTGTAGGTGATCCCCTTCGTGGCGGGTGGGTTCATGTACATCGGCGCGGTCGCTGTCTTGCCAACGTGCGTGTGCCTGCCTCTCTCCGATCCTTGGTTCTTTATCAATCGCGTATCTGATCTTTGGGAGTAGACTGCTGGAAGAAAGCAAGAGCGCCAAGCAGGCGTTGCGCGAGGTACGGCTTATAGTATTTCGCATTTGAGGAGATTGAAGCTGATCACCGTTCAATGTTTGTAGTTCGCGGCGATGGCGGTTGGGGTGCTGTGTATGTTCTTCGTGGCGTGAGTGGATCTCTTCTTTGGTTGTTTCGATACCGCGCTCATGGTCTTGTTCTTTGGCATGCACAGATGGAACGAATGAACATGTGGATGGGATGGGACTGTGATAGATGCTACTACATACTTGCTACACTACAGCCGTGTAAATCCGCTTTTGCAGGTGGCCTGGGTGTGCCATCATGTTGTCTGTCGTTCTTTACGCCAGGGCCAGGGCACGTACATTGTTGTTCGTACCTACTCACGCGACATGGAATTCAGCGCAGAATGGAGGCAAATACAAATCCATGCGCGCGAACGCGAACGTTTTTGTCGCGAGAACTTTTGAGCACAGTTTCCATTTTGAGAGGTGTTCGTGGCGCTTGAGGGTGTCTGTTTCCTCCTTCGCTCTGCTCTTCGATGTCAGGATGGTTTGAGTTGAGAAGAGAGCTGAGAGATTTGCACTTCTGATCAGTTTGTGGGCAGAGAATCGATGAGGGGATGAGAGGCCGGAAGGAGAGGAGGACGGGTGGGAGGCCGACGAACGTGCGTGGAGGGCGGGGCAGGGATTGGCTGGGGCGGGGTCGTGCGCTGCGTTGGCCGGGGCTCCTGTCCGTGCAAGCCCTGCCATGCCGAGGCCACTGTCCCCAGCCGGCACACCAGGCCAGTTAGCCTCCCTCCCGCCCGCCACTGCCAACGAGTGCGGCATTCCTCTCTCGATTTTTCGCATTTCCTGTTCTCTTCTCCATTTCATCTCCCATTTCTCGGCATTCATAAACAAACCCCTGACGGTCGACTCTCCCGTTTTATTGTCGTGTGCCTCCTCTGCAACTCCCATCCTACCACCCCAGGTGAGCCCATCCTCCCTCTGCTGATCCCTGAAACACCTCGCTCACATCCTGGCTCCTTCCGGCTCTCTTTCTGATCCACCCACCCTCTCCTCAACGTGCTCGTCGTCGCCAACGCTACTGCCCCCCTTTTACCCCTTGACTCATCGCCAGTGCAACCGAAAACATCATTATTACTTGTACTAATTGTATAAGCTACTCCAACACGTCACTCTCCTGTCCACCACCACCTCCTTCCCATCCTTCTCCTTCTCCAACAAAGGCCGGCTCCTTACACCCTCTCCTCCTTGCTTTCTCCTTGCTTTCCTCGCTTTCGCTGCTTTCGCCGACCCGTCTCCCCACCACCATGAGCAACAAAGGACGGTCCACGCCACGCGTCGTGTGCTGCGCCATCCCCATAGCACGGCAAGCCGGCAAGGTCCTCCTCGTCACAAGTAGAAAGCGGAAAGACAGCTGGGTCTGTGAGTGACACACCCCAATCCGTCCCTCCTTTACCCACCACCTCAGTATAAACGTTCACTGACGCCAACTCTATATCTCATGCTCGTGCCCCCGCTATTATTGGCATCGTCAACCCTTCGCCATCAACTATGACGATCTTTGCCTACCAACGTAGTGCCAAAAGGAGGATGGGAGCCGTCGGATGGGGTGCTTGAAGCAGCAGCCTCACGGGAAGCCTTGGAAGAAGGTCCTACACTTTCTCCTTAACCGTCCATCGTCCCCATTCCTAACCTCCTCCTCCTTCCCCTTCCCCCACTCTCTCCCCCACTCCCTCTTCCCCTTCTCCCTTGCCCGCGTCTCCCCATGCCTTACCACACCCTTCTTTCTTTCCCTGCAGCGGGCGTGCGCGGCAAGATCACGCGGTTCGTGACGACGATCCCCTCCGCGTCCTCGACCTACCACTTCTACGAACTCGACGTGGCGGACCTGGACACGGAGTGGCTGGAGAGCAAGGAGCGGCGGCGGGAGTGGGTAGATTACGCGGAAGCGATGCGAAGAATGGCGTGGAAGGCGGAGCTGGTCCAGGGGCTCTCGTTGTCCTCCATTGCGCCGAAACGGTGACCCCCAAGGCAAGGCAAGGCAAGACGCAAGACGCAAGATTTCGCCAGCGTTTGGGCTTGGGCAGACGTCTGCGTGCTCGCGAACTTCGATTGGTCGGCCCACGGTACACACACGTCATGACAGCACACTACCCGCACCGGACCATTATGGGCAGTGACCGACCAGCAAATACCGCCCTTACTCACTCGGTCACACCCAGCGCGGACGCAGCAAGCACACCCCATCGTCGACAACACCAACACGGACCAGGCAGCATCATCCATCCACCCACCTCACTGCTATTGTATCAATCCACCTCTAGATGACCCAGCAAACCGAATCCCATCGCTCTCAACCAACTTTCAACGCGGAGGCTTCCTTACACCCATCTCACTCATCTCATCACTCATCTCATCTCGCAATAGAACTCTAACTTTCCTAGTCCTCAACCAGTATACATCTTCCCCTATTCGTCGCCTCCGTTGCTTCCGTTGCTTGCTTGCTCCTCCATCATCCACTTGCGCCTAGTATATTACCTTACCGATGCTTTTTTTACTTCAGATCTACTTCGTTGCTGTTGCTGTCGATGATGTTGGTGCTGTTGGTGTTTTTGGTGCTTTTGGTGTTGCTGAGAGCCCCCTCCCTACTACTACTACTATACCTGCGCAATACAATCACAATCACACTCCCATGCTCTGTTTTCGGTTTGAGTGTGCGCTGGGGTGGGGTCGTGTCGGAGTATGTGTAGGTCTGGGGGAGAGCGGTGTGTGCGTTGTGCTCGGTCGCTGGGTTTCTGCGCAGTGTGTGGAATGGTGTTCGATGGACGTCTTGTTACTTAGAGTCGGGTTCGGAGCAGCAGCCATGGTGAGTGCATCTCTGTTCTCGAACTTTGCCATAGTTCTCATTACTCCATATTCAAGATACTACCAAGAAACACTTTGGATCCGATTTCTATGAATCCGATTGCGAGCACTTATAGACAAGACGCGTACACGAGATGGACCCGCCCAAATGAGCGACTTCTCTTCAGAGGGTTTACTCAAGTAACATCTCACGCTTGCAGATTCTGAGTCGACACACCTACAGCCCAGGCGCAACTTGAGTCTCAAAGAATGAATTTGAGGTACGTTCACTTTCCACGAGCCCGACCAGGCTCAAGCGCTCTACTTATATGCGTCTTTTCAGTGCTGCTTCTCGAGTCGAAACGTTCTCGAGCTTCACGCGCACGGTTCCCTTCGTTGGATTCTCTTCGCTGCCGCCGTGTCTCAGACTTTTACCCATACGAAGCCTTTCACACACATTCTGCGATGCACTGGAGATTCTTCTCAGTTTGCAGGAACGCACCAGGATCCAGGAACCTGCCCTCTCCGCGTTGCGGTCAAGATCTGTACAAGTCCACAGTCGATTCTCTTGCCCAATCATACGGTCCTCTAGTAGCTCAAGTTGGTCTCTACACCTCTTCTGTTCCGTACCGACCCAATTTCGGTACACCGTCAACTCACAAACAAACAAGTACACCTCCCTAGACTTCGTCCAAATCCACTGTGCGACTGCGACAATTCTCCCCGATATTTTGTCGGCCGCAGCCTGTACTGTGGCTATACTCAAGTGGGCATCGGAAAACGTGGTTCGGGTCCGCCGTGTCGTCAAACTGCTTTCTCGGGGGATCCACTGGCAATTGGAGAAGGGGCAAGGGAAGGTGGCGGTGGCGGCGGTGGTGTACCAGGAGCAGCCACAGGAGCAGGAGCTTTCGCATCATCCTT
Organism: Steccherinum ochraceum; assembly: GCA_004332605.1. Taxonomy (NCBI): domain Eukaryota; kingdom Fungi; phylum Basidiomycota; class Agaricomycetes; order Polyporales; family Steccherinaceae; genus Steccherinum; species Steccherinum ochraceum. The sequence continues at coordinate 33,958 of RWJN01000196.1, read as the reverse complement.
CGGCCATCTCGCCCCTCCACCTCTTCGCTTCCGCTGCGCCTCAAGCTTCTTCTGTTTGCTCTCTGGTTTCGCCCCGTACTTGCGCTGAGACTTCTTGTACGAATTTGGGTTGTTCGTTCGGTACTTGCGCTGGTTCTCGGCGCTCTGCTCTGGGTTGTTTGCGCGGTAGGTACGGCTGTTTTTGGCTTGTCTGGTTTTCCTCTTCTTGTCGATGTCCGCTGCTTGGGCTGTGGCGGGCTCGTCAACCTGAGGCTCACCGCTGTGACTCGGCCCAGCTTCGCTCGGAGTCGTGTCTCTCGTTTCTCCTTCGACTCGCTTCTCCAGGCCATTTCTACGTGACGGGGTGAGGCGTTAGTCGGTCGGTTCGGCCCAAGAATTCCTGCGGGACGCACACGATGTCGATACCAGTGGCTCTCCGAAGGACGAGAGAGTCTCCGCGTGCGTAGCCCGCGACACCGGGTACGCCGGGCACGCGGAGTGGGGCGGCCAGAGTCACCGCAACGAGAGCGGCGAAGACGGCGGTGACACGCATAGCGGAGGGAGCGGAAAGGGACTCAGACTCTCTGTTTCAGCCTCTCGTGGGTGTCGAGAAGGGGCGATGACAAGCTGCAGAAGAAGACGGCGACATCAGCATCGCGTCGCTGGGCAGAATGGTGCGGATGGGAAAGAACTGACCGTCCAGCACCTGTACACGGGAGAGCCCAGCTTCAGCTGAAGTATCACAATCTTGTTTCTCCGTCCTTTATATATGCGCTTCCAAAGCCTTGACAGGAAAAATTTGACGCTTGAAGCTTGAAGGCGCCGCTACTCGTATGCTTTCTTTGACTGCATCTTTCTTCGTCCCGCGGAGTAAGCATCGAGTATCAGAACGACAGACGCGGCCACGCCGATTTCGAGCGTACTTGTACGGTCGGCGGACGCCCCATCACTGTTTTTCCAGCGGATGGATATTGAATGATAGCGAGTATCAAAGGGATAGGCGCGATCTTCATTTTGCGCTGATCTTGTACGGGCTTCAGGTTGTTCTGCGAGTGTTCTGCGTCATCATGCATCAATCGCCGTCCCCTCGTCCGAGTCGTCGCGAAAGTAAACGCATATCATGCGTAGCCAATCTTCCAATTTTGAACTACATCCAATGCTATTCACGTAGGTCACACACCCATGCGCCCGATGCTCGTATATGCTTCTCGAATCGTGGTTCATACAAATACACATCTTTATCTGGATCTTTATAGTCTGTCAAGACATCTTACAAAGGCCTTGATGCCTTTTTTGCAGTGCCCTCGTCGACCGGTACCGGTCATCACTGAAGATTGTTGTTATACAGAACGTCCATCTGTACTGATTGATCTTCATCGGAGACGACGAAGTACTCGATGCCGAACAGTGAAAATAGCATCGAGAAGATTGAGAGGAAGAGAGTGATGAGAGTGATAGGAAGACGCGTCGAGTAGGTACACAAGCATGGAGTGAATTTGATGTCGCCATTCCAAGTCGTTAGCAAACCGTCCACAGGAGCAGAATAAGTAGGTGGCAGACGGAGGTGAATGAGAAGGAGGAGGCGAAATAATGAGGAGCTCGAGTCGAAATATCTGTCCAGCTACTACATACTGTAGTGTCTTCCAAATCAACATTCCATCATTCGGTCCTCCAGCTCAGGTTGGTCTCTGCACCCGTTCCGATCCGTCTTGATACACCGTAGGTGACCCGCAACTCACAAACAAAGATCCACTCTCGCCTCTTGTGCTACTACCCCGCTGTTTTGTCGTCCGGAGCCTGTAAGTACTGTGGCTAGACTCCAGTGGGCATCAAAAATGTGGTTCGGGTCCGCCGCGTCATCGCGCTGCTTTCTCCGGGAATCCACTAGCCAGCAGTAATTCAAGAAGGGGCCGGGGCTGGTGGTGGCGGTGGTGGTGGTGGAACGGAAGAGGGAGCAGGAGCAGCGTCAGGCGCAGAGGGTTTCGCATCATCCTTCGGCCATCTTGCCCCTCCACCCCTTCGCCTCCGCTGCGCCTCAAGCTTCTTCTCCTTGTTCTCTGGCTTCCCTCGCCAAGTGCGCTGAGATTTGTCGTACGCCTCTCGATTGTTCGTCCGCCAATCCTTCTGGAGACCAGCGATCTTCTGCGGGTTCTTCTTTCGATAGTTGCGCTGGACGTCAGCGTTTTTGGCCTGGTTCTTTTTCCGATACGTGCGACTGGCTTCAGCTAGTTGTTCCTTCCTAGCCGCTTTCTTGGCCGCGGCCTGCTCGTCAAGATCGCCGCTCTGCGCGGGCCCGCTCACTTTCGCTTTCGCTTTTCCGCCCGCCCGCTTCTCCAGCTCATTTCTATACGGTACGTGGCATCAGTCACTGATTCAAAGCTCGTAGAAAGCACTACGGAACGTACAAGGTCTCGATGTCATTCCGATGGGCAAGAGAGGAACCAACGAAGTCCGCGCGTGCATGAACACTGGACACAGAGACGCGGACAGGGGCAGCGAGAGCAGCTGTGGCTGCTAAGGCAACGAGAGCAGCGAAGACGGCGGGGAACCGCATGGCGTACTGTTCGTCGAAATGGCGGAAGGAGATGTTCTACTTGACGGTTCGTGGGTGGCTGCAAAAGATGATAGCAAACTCAGCGCGTCTCGTCGCGGAGCGTAATGTTGCAAACGAGGGAAGACTGACCGTCCAGCACCTGGTATGTGAGAGCTCAGCTCAAGGGCTATGGTTTCCTCTCCTTGTGCTTTATATATACCCCCGTCCAAGAAAGATCTGCAGCTCGCGGACTTCTTCGATATCACTGTTCGTCTTCATCTTGCAGCTGACACAGGAATGATAGCGAGCCTCAGCATAGTGTGCGCAATCTTCTTGCTGACGACCTGTACGAAATCATGATCGATAGCTCGTTTTCCGTGGCCAGTAGCAACGATAAGAGCTAACTCCGAAATCGCGTTCCCGAGTCCGCTGTGATTCGTACATTGGTGCGAGACGAGCCACAATTTTGGAGCTAGCTATCAGGGAATCCAAGCAATTTCATCCCTTTAGTCTGCAGCGGATTGCAAAGAGGCCTTAGGTTGGCAAGTGGTGAGCGATCCAGCGAGCTATCCTTGAGCTGTCTTTCCGGCACCAGCTCAGGCTGCTGTCGCTGATATCGGACAAGCTCTTGATGCGTTCATGGTAAGTATGGGGCCGCCTCTCCAAAGTGCACAGTCATTATCTTACGAACGAAATTTGAGCGAGGAATTTCACATACCGACCAATATATTGAGAGAACACAATCGCCGTGTCAGCCTGAGGGAGAAGTCCGTGCGAGAGTGAGTACGAGTGAGGAGGACGGCATGACCGAGGCAGCCGGAGTTGAGCGCCCATGCACCGTGCAGCCGTATCGGGCGCTTCGTGTAGTACGTGTGGTATCTATATGTGGCACGCCGCACTACGAATTCGTACATACCATCCTCCTCCTTGACTGACCACACTCACGTATAAGAAACCTTCGATTGAGCTTAACATGGATCCAATTTCAAGTACAGAATCAGGATATGACTTGCCTGACTCCGTCTCTCTCCCGAAGGGTTCTGCAACTTCCTGTTCTGTAAAGGGATAGCGGGGTTCCAGTACTTATACGGAGGCCAATATGTTGTGGTACGTCCTGCATCTCTGGACACGCACGCCGCTCTCTTGTTATCCGTGCTTCATGCTGCTTTCGCACTGCGTTCAAACGTTGGCTCAACCCAACCCTCTTCAGGTTCGCCGCGCTGATAGTATTCGTACTAAGACCCATAATCACGCACTCGCATCCTGCCAAAGCTCTCAGCTCTCAAGAACGTTCGCACTTCACAAGCTCCATCTCCCCTGGATCGTCTCTCTGCGTGTTGATTGTTTGCGCAGCGTTCGTGCCCAGAGGACGACGGGCCAGCGCCTCCGAGCGCCACGATACTTCTTGGCTTTGGCACGAGACGCTCTTTCTGCTACTACCGCCTCGTCAGCTTTCAACTTCTCGATATCCTTCAGGTTGCGCTGGACTCTGTTGCCAACTCTCTGGAAGCAAGACAGGTCAGCTGTTCGTCGGGTGCCCATATCTACCAGCTACTCGTACAAGAGGACTTGCACCGCCCCGCCCTTCTCCGGCGGCGCACGCGGCGGCACCCTCCATCACCGTGACCACATCCCATCAAGTAATTTCTTCAGGCGCATAGATTGCCAGAGATTGTTCCGACAGCGAGCATGTGGGCTGATATGCCAATCTTTTCACGGATGGCATCGGTGCATGTGGTACACTGTCACCCAGGACGGACGGCTCGCAGCAAAGTATAAAGCCGACGTGGTGAGGGCGCGGTGGTGCCTCGAAGCCGTCCGTCCCCAGGCCTTCGAGTTCACTTCCACCCCTCCGCCATCCAGAAATGAAGCTCTCAGCTTCGTTCAACGCGTTCGTTGTGCTCTCATGCATAAGCATGACCGGTGCCCATGCATTGGACATCGACATTTCGATCGGTGGTGGTAGCCAGTCCTCCGTATCATCTGGCTGGCAGCTCTCGCAGCACCTGGGGAACTTGTCACCGTATTTCAAAGCCCCGGTGCCGAAGGGGATCCAGGAGGACCTTCCGGAGGATTGTACGGTGGATCAGATCATGACGGTGCGCACGAGTCCTCATGAATATCTCTACTATTCTGCTGACAGGAATGTCCCTTGGTAAATAGATGATCCGCCATGGTTCGCGCTACCCCCTCGCGTCTGAACTCCCCTTCATTACAAACCTCGTTGCCAAGCTCGGTAATCACACCGCCGACATTCAAAAGGCGAAGCTCCCTGGGAACCTACAATTCTTGAAGGATGGGTACACTTCTACCTTGGGACATGATGATTTGACTGCTCCAGGACGCGCTCAGCTGTTTCAACACGGTATTGAGTGAGTAACGGCAATCTCGGAAGAGATGCTGGTTGTGCTGACTTTCGCTCTAGCTTCCGCCTCAACTACCCCCAGTTGAATGCTACTACTATTCTTGCTGGTCTCCAGGACCGGGTACGCGTTCCCTCCATACAAAATTCACACTCTAATCGTCTCGGTCTTCCAGGTTGTTGAGTCTGCTCAATGGTGGGCTCAGGGTTACTTCGGACGCGCTTGGGCCGGCTTGAACGCGACCGCGTTCTCTACCATCCCAGAGAACAACGTCACTGCGTCTTGGATCACTCCCATGAACACTTGCAAGAAATGGGACTACAACTTTGGTAACAACGTGCGCACTCACACACCTCTGATCCGCCATATCATTCTTTGACTCAGCATGGTGTCCTTTGTAGGCCACTATTGAGTGGGGCAGCATCTACCTCCCACCCATCACCAAACGCCTGAACAAGGCCCTCCCTCATGTCAATCTCACCAACGACGACATCCACGGAGCGCTTTACGCCTGCGCATACGACCTCGCCGCACACGGCGTCTCCCCCTGGTGCAACGCGTTCTCGTCCACCGAGATCGAAAACTTCGAGTATGAGCTCGACTTGCTCATGGACGGCGCGTTCGGGTACAACCTCCCTGGATCGATGGAGACGACACTGGGGTCTGTCTTTATTAACAAGCTGGTTGAACGATTCTCGAATGCGACGGCTCAGAAAGTGTTTGTGGAGTTTGGTCATGATACGACAATTGATATGGCGTTGTCTGCTCTTGGTCTTGTTCAGTACGTTCTTTCTCTATAGACTTACAGATATCTCTACCTCTGTACTCATGTTGAATCATCACAGGGACAAGCCCGCGCTCTCCGCAAAAGGCCCCGTTCGACCTAACCGCAAATTCCGCACCGCTCTCCAAGTGCCCTTCGCCGCCCAGATGACGTGGGAGAAGTTCACTTGCTCTTCAACTTCGAAGACACCTCAGATCCGTCTTATGCTGAACGGTTCTCCTCTCCCTCTGTCGATCTGCAAGAAGATGGACAAGAAGTACGGCTCGTGCGCGTTCCAGGACTTCATCGACGTCAACAAAGAACAGCTGTCGTTGAAGTGGGGAGATAACAACTGGAACACGACTTGTGGGGACCCCGGGTTCTAGGTTAGCCTCCAGATGTCCTAGATGTTCTTGTGATGTGTTAGCCCAGGGGCCATTTGTGAATGTATCCTTATTCACAGCGTTGACCAACCTTGTGATGTGTGCGTATCTTGAATGACGCAGAACGAAGCAAGGCAGAAGTCTGGGTCTGCGTATCAAAAGCGATAGTCTCCGACTCAATGCACTGCGATCTCCGGTACTTATAGCCATGCTATATGCATCTTCTTTCTCTCCGTCTACTATCATCCAGCATCACGCTCGCCGTTCATACAAGCTCATACACACCCGTACTCGCCCTTCAACTTGGTCTCTCCGATACCGAGCCATGCCAGCGGACGGCCAGCCTCCCCGAAAGCCAACTGCCTACTTTATTCACAAAAGCTTCGGCGGATGGCCAAGATTCATGCAGTCGTATGGATTGAAGACGTGGGACTTGGACGACGTGGAAGAGGGAAAGCAAATCACGGAGCAGTTGTTGAGGCAAGCAATGGAGGAATATGAAGAGGAGATGAGGAGGTACACGTCGAGACACTCCTACTAAGCCACGACATAAGACGAGGTGATTCGTAGGCTACCTACGAGGCTATGCATACGATGCTGATCATGCTTCATAGATAATCCCGGGCTATGACGAACGGACGATGTAGGATACCACGCGAGATATCAGGAGGGCCATTATGAAGAGAGTAGAAGGCGACATGAGTATCTGCAGGTTGCGAAACATCCGGGTTGATGTGGTTCGAGCATAAGCATAAGCCAATATAACTGAAGGAAGCTTGAGATTCAAATTCCCAGAATCGACGAATAGCAACAAGGAAGAGGTGTGCACAAGTCGCGCTGTTCGCTCGGCGTGTGCATGTCGCGTCGCGTTACGCGGGCACGTGAGGGCGCGTCACGTCACAGCACGATTCTCAGCGTGAAGCACCGCCGCTCGTCCGTGCGAAGAGAACAATATATTCCTTCCGGTTGGTGGTACATGTTCGTTCGTCCAGTCACTGCTCCGTCTCCTTGGGCTTCTTAGTCTGCTTCATCTTCCTCTTCAACGATAGGCAGTCCTCGCTCCTTCGCCCATCGAATGATGTTCTCATGTTTCTCCATTGCAAATCCGCGGATGGACTCAAGGATATCGCGTTGTCCTGCAAAAAATAAAACATGCCAGCGATCAGCATCGTATGCGGTGAAGAACAGAAGAACGATAGTCGCACCCTCGATATAATGACACAGCATCCTCGCCACTTCCGATCTGATTATCCCCAACCCTACTGATTGCTCCGCCGTTGATGTCGACGGCAACTTATCCACCAGGAGCTCTACCATCCCGTCCAACTGCATCGCCGCCTGCAACACATCCTGAACTTCCCCAATCGCCGCTGTCTCTTCGTCGTCGTCCACTTCCATGCCCTCTTCCTCATCTTCTTCCTTTCTTCTCCGCCGCATATCGTTCAACACATACTCCCAGAGCGGTTCAAATCCCTTCGCGCCCCTCCCTACTTCCCACTGCTTCCTTTCAGGTGCACCTGCAGAAGTAGCCCCACCCAACTTGAGCACAATCGTGTCGTCGGGATTGTTCTCCAAGGTGAACCCGTATCCGAGGATCAATTCTGCGTTCGGTTTAGGTCCGTAGTTGTTGAGTAGCTCCGCATGTGCAGGTGTTGCATCGTGCAGAACCAGGCTGATCTTCGATCGTCCAACTTCCTCATCGGTAGAAGAACCGGATTTGGAATGAGTGGTTATCCACGACACGGGTGTAGCTCGGGCGTGATTGAGAGCATCCACACCAGGTAGCAAAATCGGATATGACTCTGACGTAGCCACGAGCGACGGAAAAGAGTCTAAGAGCGTGGAGGGGAATGCACGGGAAGAGATATACGTCATAGCGGTCAAGTATTTTTGCCAGGTGAATTCAGCACCCCAAGACGTGTTTGCGGATGAGACCAAAGCTTGGCATTGTCGATGTTGTTTCATCCATGCGTTCTCCCGGTCAGTGGTCGCGCCGAAGATGTTTGATCCTCGGAAGTGGACGCGCTCGGGAGGCGTGAAGTGAAGTGGGGTGAGTAGCTTGGAGGGCTCAGGAAGGGTATCGAGGTAGGGTAGGTGCTGTAGATTCGAAGGTAGTCTGAGGGTAGAGGTTAGATTGCCCGTACGAGACAATAGAGCAACGTACTCACTTTCCTCCTTCGTAATCCATCCAATGTATCACAATGTAGGTAGACATCAGCTGCATCTCCGTCCATCCCGCAAAAGGATCTTTGCCATCTAGACCGAGGCGCAAAACATCCACGAGGGCATTCCGTGCCAAACTTGGTGTGACGATGAGATTGAACGGGCAAGAGATCACTTCCGTGTCCTTCTCGATCGCGTTTTTCGCAACAATGTTAAATCCAGATGAGACTTAAAAATGTCTTGCAATCAGCGTCAGCTTTAACCGTCCAACGAGATGGTGACTGTTCTGCACCTTGAGAGTAGTGGACATGGGGGTGCATGTATCCGCCGTTGGACGCGAACCAGGATCGGAAGATTCTGACATTTGACGATTCCTCTGGTAGGTCGACAGTCGACATGAGGTTGTAGAATATGAGAAGTAGGATATGGGTTTGCGGCAGTTGAATGACACCAGATGAGTAGTAGTGAGTAGTAGTGCAAGCAGAGGGCTGAACTTAGGCTTGTGGCAGGCGCAGAATCCAGATCCCGTTTTTTTCGATTGAGATCGAGATCGCACATCACACGTGATAGCCATTCGGCTTTGCCATGGACCACTAGTGCCAGTGCCACAAGTTTGGCTTTGCACGGAGTTATCAAGTACTCATGTGTACTTCGTCTCAATCTCCTTCGCTTTTCCCTGTACATTTTCTGCTTTTCTCATTGTTCATGAATGCTTTCTTGACAGCGAGCTTCCCGGAACCTGTGAGAAATGGGCTGTGCCGCCGGACTATCACTGCCACGATAACTAGGCAGCGCACCGAGTCCTGCTGAGCGATCGCCCACCTTCGAGCCTTACCCTGACCAAACAGTTTGTCGACCTTCGTCGAGCAAGCGTATGCTTCACACTCAGAGCTCTACTATACTTGAACGTCGTGGGATGGAAGTGAGTCAATCTAGTCAACATTGTCTTCACTTTCCGAGACTCATCAGCCATTTGTTTGCCGTAGCTTCTCTCTTCACCTGCAGTTCAGTCAGACTTGAAAATTGAACAATACAGCCTCCTTTCTCTCCCAGACTCCGAAGCACAAGACGCTATCGATGAGATATGGCAGGTAAGTGGCAAGTTGGCGTAAGGGTCCCCTTGAGCTGGTATCACTGACTTTAAGTATGTCATGTCTAGATCTTACGAGATCCTCTCACACAATATAGACCGTCACAAAGAAAACTTCTACGGCTCCTCTTGAAACTTGTGTTGAGATACGACAAACTTCCAACATTCCTGCTCCTACGACGTGTGCGATTATTGGAGACGGAGAGTCGAGGCTCAGGCGGGTTCGCAGATGTGTTCTACGGAGAGTACGAGTCGGAACCTGTCGCTCTGAAGAGGTTGCGTCTGTATGCGACAGCATCAGTCACAGAGAAAGAGAGGATAAGACGGGTAGGTCATGTAGTTGTTCTCGTATCTTCTTCCTGATTCACAGCATCCTGAATCTGCCTGTGCAGGCATTTCTGCGGGAAGCAATACTGTGGATGAACTTGTCACACCCGAACGTTCTCCCATTTGCAGGAGTCGCCGAGGATGCGTTTAGTAACCCAACTTTATGTATGGTTCTTCCCTGGATGCCCAACGGAAACATCCGGCAATACAGAGACGAGTTAGAGAGGCAAGGGAAACTAGAAGGCCCGCTGTTTGACACACAGATTTTTCAGTGGGCAAGTCTGTTGCATTACCCTGGTTGTCTCAGTGCTCACAAGAAGCTTCTAGCTCCATGAAATAGCCGACGGAATCGCTTACCTTCATGAAGAAGGCATTGTCCACGGGGATATACATGGCGTGAGTCGGATACATCTCATCGGTACTCTCCCTAGTATCTAAGCCCTGACTGACATGTGCTGTAGGGAAATATCTTGGTCGACGCGGACCGAACGACCAAGTTGACTGATTTCGGAATGGCTCTCATCGCGGATGCCACCTCGTACAACTACGCTTCCGTACACGGCGGCGGCGCTGTCCGTTGGCAGGCACCGGAGCTGCAGGCCCCAGAGGATTTTGGGATGTCAGACCGTCGTCCAACAGGTGCATGCGACGTGTACTCCTTTTCACACCTGTGCATTGAGGTAAAACATCGTATTGCTCTCAAGCACGATGATCGCTGACTAGTTCATGATATTCAATGCAACGCTAGCTAGTTAGCGGTAAAATCCCCTTCCATGGTCTATCAGACTATCAGGCAATCATTCGAGTCGTCCGTGGAGATCGTCCTGAGCGACCAACGAAGTCAAATGGCAAACCAATCTCGGATGGCCTGTGGAACCTAGTGGTCTCGTGTTGGGCGGGATCGCCCACCGAGAGACCCTCATCAAAACAGGTACTCAGTCTTCTAGGAGTCATCGGCAAAGCTTACCTACGACCATCTGCCTATGGCTCACGTCCACAAACCCCGTCCACGCCGACAGACTACCTTTCAAACTCATCTTCGTCAACTTTGACCCCACAGACCATGCATTACAGTGACGATGAAGACTCGGTGCAGCTCAATCATCAGAGACCCCCTACTAGGCTCCCCGACGCGGCTTATTGGGACTATACTCTGACCGACAATCCATTGGGCCTTCTCGGTGATCTCACCAGAGCTCCGAGTCTTGAATTGCAAGAACTTGTTGACCTACCCCAAACGCCATGGATATGGATACCAAGATCTCTGTCGAGATCTCCCTCACTTGAGCCCCCATCTCGGATACCGATATCCCGCTCATCTGAGCATGTGTCTGTACAGGCTTCGCGACCTACAAGTACGTGCTGAATCGCTCCCACTACAGTGTTGTCTTGATGCTTACCCCATACAGTGACGAATACACTGCCTTTCCCGCACGATCAAGCAACTTCCGTCGGCCACGATACTCAAGACGCGTCCACTGGTGTGCCAGCTGAAGTGACGCGCATACCACCTATTCGCCAACAACAATTCTATCATCGAGGCGCATTCGTACCACAGCAGCCACCCCCTCTGCCGGAGCGGTATGATCGAAGAGGCAGGACCTCCGCTTGGAGAGTCGTGGGGATGGCAGAAGAGCAATCAGTGGTCCCGCCACCGGCACCGTCTTCAAATTCGATGAATCTCCCTAGAGGCTTTGTACCGCGAGACGATCAGCGTCCGCCGCCTCCCGATCCGTATGAGGTCCGAAAGAGGATCCCGATGCCTCGCAGATGACTTCGTTGAGGTCGACGACGTGGAGCAAGTTTAGAGACCTAAGTTTCTGTGCGGCACGGCTTGGAGGAGGGCCAGGAACTTCAAGCGTGAAGTTCGACGGGTTGACGAGGTCGATTTATCCCTTCTGGTCTTCCCTCGTCCACTATCCTGGCCAGTGTTCAGACTGGATCTCAGCCTACGAGCTCGCCCAACCACGAACCATGTGCATCCGCGGGATTTCCGAGCTACACTCCAACACGAAAAGTGGCGCGGGTAGTACGGCAGTTTTTGCGAAGACAATCTGTCCCTTCTGGTCCTTCTCCGTCCACTGTCCAGTGCTCAGATCTCAGAGCCTAGACTAGATCTTACGAGCTCGCCCAACTACCAACCATGTGCATCCGCGGGACTTCCGAGCTACACTCCAACGCGGGTACGGCAGTGTTGGCGAAGACAATCTATCCTTCCTGGTCTTCCCTCGTCCACTGTCCTGGCCAATTTCCAGGCTGGACCTGACCTTACAGCTTACGAGCTCGCCCAACTACCAACCATGTGCATCCGCGGCATTTCCGAACCCACGTACAGGCAATCAACCACAAGACAGCAGCATCGAATCGGATTCAGAAATCTCGCCACATCCATTCCCTTCGAATTCCCTCCAGGTTGCTGCTCTAGCCAGGAAAGCGAAGAAGGCCAACCACGACGACGACGGTTGTTCCTCAAGCTTTCCGGGCTAGAAGTTACGACCTACTTCTGACGTTTGATCCTTCAAGCTTGTGTGGTAGTTGGACGTGTGACAGGCAGGTAGACAACTGAACGCGATGGGGATGGGGATAGAAGTGTTTACACTTTGAGTATGCTTGTGCTCGGTATTGTTATTGTACAACAGCTTTTGAACAGATGACGTGGGGCGAGAAATAATGTACGAATGTGATGGGAATGGAATTGAAGTGGAATGCAAATGCAAAACGTTTGACCGGTACCCGCGTCAACGAGAACGAAGTAAAAGGCTGGAGTGTAGGTAGTGAGTACTGAGTATTACAATGCGAATTGCGAATTGTGAATTGTGGTGGATTTGTATACATGTGAGTTCTGTAGGGTGAGTGTAATAAGGAAGAAGAAAAATGTAGATATGCTCGGGAAAGAAAGGGAACGGAAATGCAGCGGGTTGGGATGTACGATACGCGCGAGCGTGGAACAACACAACGCCGAGCACGACGACCACAACAGCGCGTAAGGCCGAGGCGCGAAGAACAACCCCACTACTCCTCCCCCTCCTCGTCCATACCCCACCCCGTCCCCCCGCCCCATTCCCTCTCCCACAGCGCCACGCCGCCCCCTGCCATGTGTTCCTGCGCGACGTGCAGCGCGGGGTGGGTTGGGTTCCGCGACACGAGCGTGTTCCGCGCAACCGAGAGTCGCTGCAACAGCGTCTCTCGTTCTGTGAGGAGGGATTGCAGGTGGTCGATTGCTGAGGGCGTAAGGTAATAGCGGTGAACAACCGAAACAACGTGAAGGGAGGGATGGACTTACTTTGTGACAACACAACGTTCTCACTCCTCGGCCCCGCCCGCCCATCAATCCCAGCCGACCCACCCATATCCTCCCCCGCTTTCGCCTTCCCTTTGCCCTTTTTGCGCGACCCGCCGCCGCCGCGGGACCGGGATCCAGCCTTCTCTTCATCTGATCGCGTAAGCGTAAGAGCAAGAGTAAGAGTGGATGACATGTCAGCGCGCTGTTCAGAGAGACTCGATGCAGAGGAGAAGGGGGAAAGAGAATCACGGGGAGAGGAGATATGAAAGAGACGCAGCGGTCCAGACTCCAGAGCGAAACGAGATGGACGCGTTACGACACTTCCCCAACGGAACGGGAAGACCCAGATACTGGGTATATGCGTGTGTGTGGTAGGCGGGAACAAGGCGGGAAGTAAGGTGAAAGGAATGCATGCGGAACAAGCAGAAGAAGGTCTCGCCCTCCCGCACACACCAACTGCCGGCAACACACACCACGCCAACCACCAACCGGAACGAGAACGAACAGCCAAGGGAAGGGAAGGGAAGGGAAAGGAAACACTCACCCATAGCAGCCAAAGCGTCCTCCTCAGCCCGGATAGCCTCCCTGAGCGTCGGCACGACCTCGCACAGCGCCTCGTACCCGCGCCGAATGTTCGCCCGACGCTTCTGTTCGCTCTGGATGTGGTTCGCGCGTTTCTGGCTCGGACTCAGCAGGGTCTGCCGCTGCGCCCCCGTCGTCGGGGGTTGCCCGCGGTCGCGGTCCGAGGGCGTGCTGGAGTCTGCGGAGGGCGTGGTGGACGGGCGGCGCTGCCGCTTCGCGTGCGCGTGCGCGTGCGTCGTGCTGGAGGAGGTGTCGGAGTCGTTGTTGTCGGCGGGGTGGGTGCGCTTGGAGGAGGCTTTGCGTTGGAGGAGGACGGAGGGCGCGGAGGTCGTGGATGAGATGCCGGGGTGTTGAGGTCGCGAAGGCTGGAGTAGGGTGTCGATCGGGGAGTAGCTTGTGGGTGAATGTACGTGCATTTGTTGCTGAGCGTGGTCGGGCAGCGGTGGGAGCATGAACCCGTGTCCATGGCCGTGAGTAGAGGAGGTAGGAGAGGATTGTGAGTGTATAGAGGACTGTCGGTGTCGAAGAGAGGAATCGGAATGAGCATGGGGGTAAGGGAGGGGTAGCTGTGGTGGGTGAACGTGCAAGGGCGGTTCAAAGGGGTTGGCATATATGGTGCCGTTCCCATTCGAGCGCGGCGACGGCGACGACGAGAGGTCGACGCGCAGATGCGACGGTACACCGAAGCCATAGGTGTAGCGATGTTGCTGACCATGATGGTGGTTGTTCGGGTCGGTCGAGGACGCGAAGGTGGGCCAGCCGTTCATGGCGGAGGCGGAGGCAGCGGCGGTCGCGGTAATGGTCTGCATCTTCTTGTGTGCGTTAGTAGAAGTAGACTCTGCAGGCAACGAGGCAGAAGCAGGGGGAGAGGGCGGAGGAGAGTCGGAGGCGTGCCCCAGCGGAGGAGGACTTGGGCGGGTACTTGTATCGGGGGGAGACTCATCGAGTTGGGGTTCGAGGCTCATCAGATCTTTGGTCGCCTTCGCGAGAGCCTCCTTGCCTTTCGGCGGAGCGAGCTGCGCGGAGAGAGTGGACCACTCGGAGTCGAGGACGTCGCCATAGTCGACGGAGGAGAGGAAGCCGTTGAAGGCGAGGGCCTCGGCGGGCGAGAGGAGGGACATGGCGGGGCCGGCGGGGGTATTTAGGGGGCAGGGTGGCCCGACGCCGAGGCAGACAGCGTCGAGCAGTGTGCAGACGACGCTGGGAGAGGCGGAGGCGGAGAGCGGGGGCGGGCTGGCTTGTGATTGCGAGGATGAGCAGAAATCATTTGGGCGACCACCGACGACCCCCTGCACACAGGCGCCTATCCTCAGATCGGGTCATCCAAATCAGGCGCCCGTCCTTACCCCGCCCAGATTGGTCCCCTTCCCCACAGATCTGATCAGAAACGCAAAAATCACACTCCATCTCCTGCACCGTGAAATTTGTGACTGGAAAAATAGTCCTCGATGGTCGTCATCGATACATCGTCGTACATCACCCCGAAGCGAACACACAAGTACCCTGCTCGCTCACACCGCCATGCCAGTACGACGAGCCCAGTATCACAAGCAACAGACACTGTCCTCCCACCCAGCTCGCCACCACGTACACCCACGCCTTCCAATCCTCCAACCCAACAATCTCTGCCGCAAACGTGCTTATCGTCGTCAAACACCCGCAATACCCATCCGCCAGCCCCTGCAACACCGCACACGCATTCGGAGTCGGCGGGCCATGCGTGCCTTGCAAGACGTGGAAGGTCCCCAGCAGCGCCGTTCCGAGCATGTTCGCGGTGAACGTCCCCAGTGGGAACAGCTTCAGCAGCGGATTCAGCTTGATCGACAACAAATACCGCGTTAAGGTCCCCGGAACGCAGAACAGCAGTGCTGCTGTCGCTTGATGGCGGAACGACGCGGACATGCGGAAGTACGCGGGGTAGGCTCCGGCGTAGGTCAGGACGGCGAGGATGGAGAGTGTGTAGCGCACGTTGCGTGTTGGTGGAGAGAGGTGGAACCAGGGAGGTAGCCGTTTGCGAACCAGTGTTGCGATGTGCACACCGAAGGTAAGTGCAGACAGGGAGATAGCTATCGTGAACAGCGTCTTCCCGAGTCCGTCTATCACCTGCGAGAGAAGTCAGGATTAAGCTTTAAAGTGGCTCCGATGTAAGCGATGGTACTGACATCTCTGAACCAATCTCTATGGTTTCTATTCACGTTCAACCAAGACTGAAACACGTCCAACTGCCATCCCGAAAACGTCGTAACTGACCCACAGAACCCCGTCGTCATCGCCGTATACAGCGGTCCATAACTGCACAATCCATTCATCGTCAGCTCATACACCTACACACTTCACTTCAAGCACACTCACAACTGCCCAAAAGGCTCCTTCACACCCAACCCAACGCCCATGACAAAACACCCGACCGCCTGGACCCACGCCAACGGGAAAACCGCCCTCCCATCGTACCCCACCACCGCCTGCAACCCCAGTCTTGTCAGCACCCCAAACAGCGACGCCGGCAACAGCAGCGCGAGCACGTGCGGGGAGAACGGGGGGTAGACCTTCGCTGTGGGGAGCGGGAGGTGGGTTTTGGAGGAGACGGAGGGCGGGCGGTCGATGGACGCGAGGGAGGTCGCGTTGGAGATGGTGGGGTGTTGGGAGATGGCGCGCGTGAGCGAGGTGTGTGGGTGGATGGGGGACATGGGTGGGTGGATGAGGGCGGAGGGGTCGGGCGAGGAGGGCGAGGAGGGGTGTTTGGGTTCGTCGCCGGAGGAAGAGGAGGGCCCGCTCGAGTCGTTTTGGACGTCTTTCTCTATGTCGGCCATGGTGTTTATCTTCCTCGATGTGTTGATAATTGGCCTCGAGTTTGTCAAAGGACGGGGTATATGGGCTCTGTGAAGAACATGGCGAGGAGAACGGGCACACGATAGCGGTGATGAGGAGGAGGGAAAGTTGTGATTGTGTGTTCGGATTCGGCCGACGGAATCAACGCTATCATTATTCTTGCCAAGCGCGCCGATCGCTTTGATTGCTGGGTTGTTTATAGCACTCCTCTCTCTTTCGATAGCAAGTCTGTATGATAGCAATCCTTTCGAGTGAACCACCTGCACGATAAAGACGAAACAGTCTCATATCCTACCAGTGTTTCCAGGCCAATTGCTGTGGGAACTTGGTCCATACTCCCCTCAACACCGAGCGAGCTCTGAACACAACACAAGCGAGCCAGCGCTGCCATCACCCGCGACTTGCACAAAATACAAAACACCTTCTCGCGTACCTCGTCGTCCCTCTCGTTCTATAGCGACAGAGGGTGGTGCAAACAGACAACGCCCTCGCCTTTTACTAGGGCGTTCCGTGTTCCACCCTCATCTCAATGTCGCATAGGCAATTTTTCAGAGCTTTGCTTCCTCGAGAAGTACGTAGTGTTTTCTTTTTGACGTGTTGAAGTTGTTGTCCTGACTATCTTCGAGGTTTGTTCTCATCCCCAAATTTCCAGCTAGGCGCAGAACGGTAGGCCAGCCAGAGAAATCCCACGCATAGTCGCTTCGACAAGTCCGCTACGCGCACGTCGCCCGACGCTCTTGCCGGCAAACCGAGGAGCGCATCTTCCCATACCAGGCAAGCTGGCGGCTCCGCCGTAGAAGCCGACCAACTTTCCGGTGTCGGCGCATGACCGCGTAAATTACCCGTATGTGTCTGTTTTTCTTTGATGGCCTACCGTTCTGCGCCTAGCTGTCAGAGCAGCTGTCGTCGCTCGTTGAGAGTCGAGACTGAATTTCGACGTCTTCGGCGAACACCGAATCGCGGCCCTGCCAGCAAGCAGGCCCGCGACTTCGCTTCGGTTCCAATCGTTTCTGACTCAGTTCCTCATCCACCGTGACACCGTCCACGTAGGTACATCGCAAGCAAGAAGGCAGATACACAAGCCATGGTAAGAGTTCACCGTGTCTTGCTCGACGGGACTCCGTATACTGAACTATGTACAAGGCCGACACCTATGCAGACATTTCGCTTCCGGAAGTGCAGGCGTATCTCGCTACTTTACGCTCCTCTGGACCTGTCCACGACGCGATATGGTTGAGGCAGGAAGCCCGCAGAACCATGGTCCGCTTTGTGGCTTTCAACACGCTGCTGAACGGCACGATCCCCGGGATAAGCCGCTTTCCCAACGAGTTGCTCCTCAACATCTTCGCACATCTACGAGAGGCCACGCTTCCCTCCAACGAGTGGTTCTTCGTAACTCACGTGTGCCGCAGGTGGCGGGAAGTTGCGTTGGGTTGCCGTTCGTTGTGGACGGATATCGTTCCATCGAAGCGCAATCAGTTTGCGCTCGAGTCCCTCCGGCGGTCGAGTCCCCTGCCAATGACTCTCTGGTGGCACTCGTCGTACAAATCGTCTCCCGACGATCTCATGATCGCAATGCAGAATCTGCATTGTCGGATAAGTCACATCAACTATGAGGGGTCCGGCGAGACTATGGAGTCCTTGAGCAGCAGATTCACTTTCAAGCTGGATGAACTCGTCACGCTTCGACTCGCGCAAGTTGGCGGCCGTCCCCCTCGCAGCCCCGTCATCGAGTTTATGATAGCGTACGAGGATAGCGAGAACACTCGCAATCTTCGCACTCTACATCTCGATGGTGTGGCTATCAACTGGTTGTGGGCTTTGTCCAATCTCAAAAATCTTCACACCCTCGAGTTGCGTTGTCTTCCTAAGGAGACTGCACTCAAAGTCCGCGATCTCCTCTGTTTAGTGCAATCTTGCAGTAGCTCGCTGGAAGTGCTTGCCGTACACTCAACTCTTATGGCAGATGACGACGGAGCAGATTTGGAATCTCCGGTTCGCGTTCACCTGCTCCGTCTACGCTCCATGAAGGTCAGACTGCGGAAGTGGGATGGACGCTCGTTGACGCTCCAATTCCTGTCGTCCATCTGCGTCCCGTCTTCGGCAGAATTGGGCATGGCGTTCGAGGCATACAATGTCGGCTGTCTACCCGAGCTGTCTCGCTGTCTGCCTCATCCAGCCCTAATGGAGATGTTTCCGTCAATGACGGAAGTGAGCATTGGGTCAAATAACAATGTCTTTTATATCCGCGCCCTTGGACCAGGCACCAGCGTATCGCCATGCCAACTTCGGTTCATGAAACGGGACAGCGACAGCGTCGAGTGGATCCTCCGCGACCTGACGAAGTCTTCGCAACTCCAGAGCCTCTTCAAGAATAGTCCCATAAACACGCTATCCGTCTCCCTCGACCTCTCCATCGTGAATTTCGAGCTGTGGAAGCCCCTTCTGGATGCTTTCCCGTCGCTCGAAGTCCTCTCCATCACCCATATCCATCCAAAAACTTGCGTCACATATAAGAAGCTCAAGTGGGAACACGAAGAATCGCTGTTCAGCGCATTGGCTGCCGCCGCCTCTTCTTCCACCTCGACCTCAGAGAATTTTGTTGCTGCGCGGTTGCGCGAGCTCCACTTTCACAACGTGATCGCGAATCCAAGCCTTACAAAGGCGGCGGCGGAGTGCTTGGAGGGTCGTTCCAGGGCGGCGAAGAAAATTGAACCTTTCGCCATCACAGTCAGCGGATTTCCTCTGTCGGTCTCCACCCAAGTCAGTCAATCGTAGAATAGCTGTCTGTCAGTTTTGATATACTTCGCTTCTTGTAGAATCGTATGCGCTCATTATGAGCTGCCTGTACTTCTTGAACCATGAACAAATGGCGAGTGAACAATCACGGTAAGGGAGCAATTTGTCTTCGGCATACGCCGGGTCCTCGTCTAGCCAGCAACTTGGCGGCAAAATCATCGCGTTCACACCATCCTCGACTTGAACTCCCATTCAGTGCTACGAACTCGCATGAGACAAGCATAGAGCCCATGGTATAAATTCGGTCCCTTTTTTGACGCGATTCCATAAGCTGAGCGTGTATTTCTTCACTCAAGGCCAACATCTACAAAGCCGTCTCGCTGTCGGATGTCCAGGCGTGTCTGGCAACTTTACGCTCCTCTGGATCCATCCACGATGAGACCTGGCTTCAAGTAGAAGCGTGCAAAGCGATGACTCGCGTTCTCGCGTTCAACACACCTCTAAACACCACGATCCCAATCAATCGCCTTCCCGACGAGCTACTTCTCAAGATTTTCTCCCATCTTCAGGAGGTCACCCTTCCCTCTAATGTGTGGTTCTTCGCGACCCACGTATGTCGCAGGTGGCGCGAGGTCGCGTTGGATTGCCGGTCCTTGTGGACGAACATCATCCCATCGAAAGACCGTTCGTTTGCGATCACCTCGCTTGAGCGGTCCAAGCCTTTGCCAATGACTCTGTGGTGGCACTCGTCACATACGTCGCATAACCACGGATTTGCAGCCAGATCGAACCTACGCGAACTCATGGTTTTGGTGCGCGACGTGTACGATCGCATTGCTCACATCGACTGTCAGGGGCCTTACGAGTCTCTGTGGTCGTTGGGCAACAACCTCACTTTTGGCATGGACAAACTTGTCACCCTTCGACTCGTGCAAGTTTCCCCTGAAATACCTCCTGAACACGCAAGACCCGTGAAGTTTCAGATGTTTTATGAAGATCCTAGCAATGCTCACAATCTACGTACCCTACATCTCCATTGCGCCAAAATCCCGTGGCGAGAAGCATCCAAATTCAGTAACCTCCATACTCTCGAGCTTCTCAATGTTCCCGAAACGTCCGCACCCTCCCTTCACGACTTCCTCTCTTTGATCAAATCCTGTAGCAGCTCGCTGGAGGTGATCAATCTGACCTTCGCCACTCCGACGGATGACGGGGAAGATCACCCGGTTGGGATTCTCCTTCCCCGCTTGCGCACCTTGGATATCACGTTATCTTCATGGGACGGAGACCTGGCGATACCCAAGCTGCTCTCATCCATCTTCATCCCCTCGTCGGCGCAAATAACCATGACATTCGACGAATGGATAGGCCCCTCTCTGCCCCAGCTGTCTAGGTGTTTACCTGATCCAGCCGCCACGAAGATGTTTCGCTCGATGAAAGAAGTCAGTATTGCCTCGAAGAACAATACTGCCTGCATAGATGGCGTCGGAGAAGGAGGAGAGCCATCACCATTTCGGCTCCGATTCACTCAACTGAACGGCAATATCGAGAAGATTCTCTCGGACCTGCTGAAAACCTCGCAATTGCAATGGCTCTTTCGCCACAGTCCAGTGCGCACATTGTCCGTGTCCCTCGACATCTCCGCACTGGACTTCAAGCTATGGCAATCGCTACTAGGAGCGTTCGCCTCACTTGAGGTCTTGTCCATCACCAACGTCTATCCAACGGCACCCACTTATAGACCGAAACTATCTACTCATCCTAAACTCGACTGGGTTCACGAGGAGTGTTTATTCGGCGCGTTATCCGTCCCTCTTCCCTCCACGTCACCATTGCTTGTTGCCTCGCGATTACATGCCCTTCACTTCCACAATGTGATTGTAAACCCGAGCCTCACAAGGGCGGCAGCGCAGTGCTTGGAGGATCGTTCCAAGGTGACGAAGAATGTCGCACCCTTTAGTATTACGTTTAGCGGATTCCCGTTATCGGTCTCTGGTGATTGAACCAGTCAGATGTAGGATGATCCAGTATTCATTTTGACCTACTTAGATACTATGGCAAGGGGTAAATGACTTGATATACACGAGTCGATGGAACCAAGCGAGACGTACAAGAGATAGCGAAGAGGAACATCTGAGGTCAGCTATGGAAGCTACCTTCGACCTTGCAACTTCCAGATGCGATTTGAAAGCTCGCGCCAACGTTTGCAGATAAGGCGATACTCTGCGTCTCCAACCGACTCCGTGAAATGTTGAGTGCAGTGGAAGTCACCGCGAGAAGGCAGAAGATTAGCGAAAAATTGAGCTAGTTCCTCTGTGTCCGTCACCTCCTCAAAGGCTTGCGTGCAATGTGCTGCCACGTGAAGCGAGCGAGAATGACAACAATCTCTTGCTCCTGCCCATTCCCTGACCATTCGACGTAAGTCTTCGGTCGGCGGGGTGAAGTCGACGGAAAGGCTGATGCTCGCAAGCTTTGGGCAATTCCTGACGAGGAGGAATATACCGTCCAGCGAGACTTCTGGTCGTGGCTGAAATGGAGACTCGGAGAAAATTCCGAAGTGTCGCAGTCCAGGCAAAGCTTTACTGATGGCTTCGATATCGCGGTCCGTGATTTGAACGATTGTGTCATGAAAGTGAAGGCTGATATCATTGATGTATGGTAAGACGAGGAGTGGACGAAGTGTGGTCATGGTGATTGAAGGTGGCGTTGTCGAGTAGCTCTGCGAAGCCCTTTCGGGATAACGGGAGGGTTTCAGCGAGACCCGCAGCAAAGACCGCTGGCGACACAGAGCCGTCAGAAAACTATGCAGCCATGTATGCGTGACTTCGGTCTGCCCTTCAACTCGGACAACAAGCGACTCCAGTAGAGTGGACTGCACAGCCTTAATAATTTGAGTGCAGACTGCGAGCTGCGAGGAACCGATCTTCAGATGACGAGCAGAAGGAAACAGAGAGCCGGGAGTGACCGACGACATTGACCGTTCATCTATGTCGGGTTTCATATTGACAGATAAGTCCCGGAGGCGAGCATGCTTCCCAAGTCGCAGTAAGGAGGACACCGATAACGGAAATTTTGGGCGGTAGGTCTCGAGCAGAGGCAGTTCAGTAATCCGTTCGAGGTACTCGCAGCCTGCGAGACGACCATCGTGCTCGAAGCGCAGTTGCACAACTTTCAGACTTGCGCATCGTTTGAGTAATCGGCTGAACGAGTCATCGACCATGGCGGCTTCTACTGGAGAGGCTGTGGGGGGTAGTCCTTTGATTTCCAGCGTTCGCAAATCTTCAGGGACAAAGAATGGCAGCTCGGTGAACGTCTCAGCGTCTCCGATGTACCAATCCCAGTGCAGTGTGTGCAAAGTAGGGAAAAGAGTCCTCGGTACACCGGCAGAAGTACTGTATGTAGCACAGTATTCACGTAGTGTATGGAGAGCCTCATAGGATTCAGCGCCATACAGAATGTCCTCCGATGGACTTTTATTCCATTGCCAGTTTCCAAATCGAATAGCTTTGACTCTAGACGCGTTTCGGAGGGCCCCTGAACACTCTGCCGGCGATGGCATTCGCTTCAGATGCTGCACAAAGACTTATATGAATGACGATGGACGGGGTAATGTAATGTACTGACGATTTTCAAAATCTCCTCGGCTCCGGAATTCTTATTTGAGGGGACGAGAGCTTTTTCTTCCCAAAGCTCTACAGGAAGCGTCCTAATGACCGGCGACACATCAGGGAGATCGTGCCAGAGGACGTCCATGGCAGGCTCATAGAACGCCCTGCACGTTCGCGCCATAGCAATCACGTCCATGCGTTCAGATGCAAGATCAGGCCACCATGAATCTGATGTGGGTTGTGGGTAAAGGTAACGGCATATTTCGAAGAGGACATCGTAGCCTGGTAGTAGACGATGATGTCGCATTGAGTTTGTCTTGGACAATGGAGATACGTGTTGAACCGGCCGAAGAGAGCCTGGCAAAACAAAACAATGTGAGAAGATGCTTCTTGCGCGTCATTTGGGGTAAGAATACCTTATTTTCCCCGGAGGAAAGTGCCGACTACCGAAGGTAGTCAGGGGAGTGGATGAGAGTAGAAGAGGAGGACTCACTGCAAACGAGGCGCCTCCTCTGTCGGGTCACCGCCACGGTGCCGCCATCTTTTCCCTGTACTACCTCCTCCTTGTCTGGCATCTTCCCAATGTCTTCCTCACCCGCTGCATCTCGAATTTTGCGCATTCATACGACTGTTGTGACGTCTCTATTCTTCTCCTTGGATAACGAGCGACTATACACAGGAGATGCGAGCGGAGTGGTCAGCATTGCTGCAACAAGATCATTTAGACCGCTGGCCAAATGGAAAGCTCACGAAGATGGTGTGTTGGGAGCTGAAGAATGGATCACAACTAGCAGAGGGCAGCTGCGGCAGAATGCTGCGACGGTGAAGAAGCGGATTATAACGTGCGTACTAATTGCCATCTACACGTAGTGTTCTCTCTGATTCAACGTATAGAAATTTTACTTTTACTACGTTTCATTGCCTATGTTCAGACATGGTCGAGACAATAAACTGTATATTTGGGACCTACCAAATGACACCACCCAGGAGTTGCGCGAAGCCGCGATGCAGCCGCAGTTACCTACCCCTGAGCTTGCACACACCCTTGAGGTGAATGCCTTGAACTACTGCAGATTTTCCCTGTTGTCAACAGGATTCGAAGACGATCAAGCTCTCATTGCGGTTCCAAACCTCGTGGAATCCTCACAGGTCGGTTATTCGTATCGTCTGCTTGTTACCGGGGAAGCTTATATTAACTCTCGTCGCAGGCAGATATTTGGTGCCTTCCAAGTCTTACGCGACTACACGCCGCCATTGGCAAACACGATCATAACGCTACCTATACGAAAGTCGCAGATGGACGCGGTCTCAACGCACTAGGCATCATCATGTCACTGCATTTATTCGTTCACGAGGAGAGCCCTCCGGCCTCGCCTGATTCTCCGCTCGAGCCATCCGCTTCTACAAGCCGAAGTCCAACTCAGTTAAGGCTACTTTGCGGATACGAAAATGGTAGTGTGACGCTATGGTGTTTCGATGGCGTGGGTACGGGAGGAGAAAGTTGGTCAGGAGCGCTGAAAGGAAAGGATTCAGAGAAGAGCAACTGGAAAGGCCGCACAAGTGTCGAAGGCGTAGGTTGGACAGGTCTCTGGAGCGTGAAGCTACATGTCGAGTCAAGTACGTCGTACCCTACCACCTGCCTGTGATCGATTGTCTCACCTAACGCAATTTCACAGTCATGGCTATGTCCGTGTCCAGGGATAATTCATTCGCTTTGACTGTATCTGCGGATCATCTGGTAGGCCGTTACGAGCTTGTAGTAAGTTCTTGTCTAGTTCTCATCTTCGTGCGAGCAGCAGTGACCTTTCGCTGATCAGGAACCCGAGAAGCCGGATGATTCGCACCAGGCTCATACTACGTTCCGCACAAAGCACCCTGGTAGCGGTTCAGTGGCTATTCGCGATGACGGAAAAGTCTGCGCCATCGGCGGATGGGACGGAAAGTAAGCACCTTGCTTTACTTTGAGCTGTTCATGGCATAGAACAGTGATTATCTAGGGTTCGACTGTACTCTACGAAGACGTTCAAGTCCCTCGGTACTCTTGATCTTCACAAGCAAAATACGCAAACCCTCGCGTTTGCTCACCCGGTAGCTGCGATCACCTCGGATTTCACTCAAGAGAACAGATCCGGTGATACATCGGAGGATGAAGACGAGGACATGACCGTACGCGAAAAGGAAACAAGATCCAGGTGGCTCGCAGCTGGTAGTCAAGATTGTAGGGTATCCATCTGGCCTCTGATATCGTTTGAGAAGACATAGAATGCTCTTCGAACTTGGCAGCCTCGTGGAGTCAAGCTTTCTATCGATGTTCATTCAACCATGTGATGGGATCTTATGACATCAGACCCTGCTGTGAAGTCTCAGCTTGTTTACGGATAGCCTATAGCTGCTGTTGGACCCTCTTGACATAGCCGTATGGTGCAATCCAGTGATACTGGTCATGCGGTCTACCATGGTGATACCGCGGTCGCTTTACTACTCTGCACGCGCTGCCATAAGATGGTTCGTTGGCGCTTTGCTCAGACAACGGTAGGTTACTGCTTTATGACCGTTCGGTAATCTTTCACTGATATTTGTCCAGATTGCACTTGCGTTGCGTCATATCCCGGCGCATACATTGCGCGATGAAGTTCAACGTGCTATATATCTCTGATCGCGCCGCGTATTCTTTGTTGCAAACAGAACATCTCAATGGTCGATGATCAAAAGTTTACGGATGATAAGCTTGCCCCAGTGCTGCACGGACGTGTCACCCGGCAATCCACTCTTCTATTTCCTTGCTTCTTTACTCGCCATGTGCTTGGGCCTACGTTCCAGTACCCTACAGGTACCCGCTGAGGTCACGTTGGTGCTGTTTCGCCGAAGTCAACCGGCCTACCCTCACTGTTATAAACCAAGACCCATGAGCGCAGTTTCGTCGACGTCGTGCGTTCTCCAGGCCGCTGTCTGGTTGTGAATCTCGTCCGCTTTCTCAGGTCGCGTCCCTCCTAGGCCATCATGCATTTCGCCGCGATCATTGCAGCTTCTGTGGCTCTCGCCGCCCATTGGCAAGGCGCGAACGCAATCGGGCCCCACATCGGCGCGCAACATGTCAACTTGCAACGCCTCCTACAAAACGACCCTTCCTCCGCAACACCCAAAGTCCTCGCTGCTCAGGCAACCTCGTTTCCCCAATACAACTTCACCCAACCTTTGGACCACTTCACGAACACTGGGCATACATTCCAGCAACGCTACTGGCTGTCCACCCGGCATTTCAACCCCAACTCCACTTCACCAGTTCCTGTTATCGTTTTGGATGGTGGCGAGACAGATGGGACAGACAGGTTGCCATATTTGGATACGGGCATCGTGGATATCCTGACGGAGGCTACGGGCGGCATCGGTGTTGTTCTGGAGCATCGGTACTATGGTGACTCGGTCCCGGTGCAGAACTTTACGACGGATTCTCTTCGGCATGTTTTGCTTCACTTCATCATCTGGAGAGATACCCTGACAGCCTTGTGATTTAGATGGTTGAACAACGACCAAGCTGCTGCAGATTCCGCCAACTTCATATCCTCTGTGAAGTTCCCCGGAATAGACAAGGATCTGACAGCACCGAACACTCCTTGGATCTACTACGGAGTGCGCCCCAGTTTCTTCAGTCCTATTGAAGCCGAGTCTGAACAAATGATGCTTAGGGCTCGTACGCCGGCGCGCGCTCTGCACACATGCGCGTACTGTACCCCAAGATTGTGTTCGGCGCGATTGCATCGTCCGGGGTCACCTACGCGAACATCAAGGACTGGCAATACTATGACATCATCCGGAGGTTCGCTGATCAAGATTGTATGAAGCAAGTGCAGACTACTATCGAGGAGGTGGACGCTTTGTTGGCGAAGAAAGGCCAGGCGAGGGATGTGATCAGGCAGACGTTCGGTCTGGGGAACTTGACGCATGATGAGGATTTCGGGAGTACGTTGTCGGTGCGTCGCGTTTTCGGTAATGGTTCTGCCTGAATGCTGACTGGTACTATTTCTTACTGCAGTCACCACTCGGAGGATGGCAGAACACGAACTGGGATCCTGCGGTCAACAGTCTCGGCTTCCAGAACTTCTGCAATGCTCTCGGAAAACCGAACAATACACAAGTAGAACTCGCCAAAGGGATCAAGGTCAATTCCGCTGTGATCGCCTATGCCACGTATATCAACAGGGTAAGTGTCTCGTCCTTATTCAAAGCCTACTACCCATGCTGATGGACTGATTCTAGACTCTTTCATCGAGGTGTACACCGCCTAGCACGCAAGATGATGTTAGTTGCAACTTTCTTCTTTATTTGACAAAGGCTCATGCGAAACCTGTAGTGTTTCGGAACCTTTGACCCCACCGCCTACCAAGCAACCGACCTCTCTCAAACATGGCGACTCTGGACATTCCAATACTGCACGCAATGGGGCTTCTTCAGCGTACGTCGTTCACACCGGGCTCTGACGATCCTTCTTCAAGCTGAAATTGCGATATGTCATGACATGTCACATACTCAGGTGGCCCCACCAAACAACGTCCCCACCATCATATCGCGACTCATCACTCTGGACTACGCAAAGCTCATCTGCGAATTTGTCAGTCCCCCACCAATTCGAAATTGATTTCTGCGGGATGTACTGATTATATGTCGGCTCATGGTTAACCTTTCTCTTGATCGATCGTCGATGGTCGTCCTCCCGACCTTTCTTTTTGGACCTTCGCATCTTAGGCTTTCCCACCCGGCCAGCACTTCAAGGTCCCTGCGTTGCCGGACATCGAGGCCGTCAATAAGCTAGGTGGGATGAACATCGCAGCGGATAGGTTGGCCATTGTCGATGGGCAAGGTACGTCTTGCTATTGCGCCACAAAACAACTAGGATATTGATTCGTGATCTACAGCGGATCCTTGGAGACCCAACACCGCACACGCCGACAACGCCCACCCACGTCCCGACACCACGCTTCGACCATTCAAACTCATCTCAGGTACGTTCCCTCGTCTTACACCGCCATTCATACACATTCATATTTACCCAACCCGTTCTTCCCTCGGTGCCGCCGGCTCGCCTTTTCCTTTCCCTCGTCGTCGTGTGACGGGCAACTTGCAGGCGCTGTACACCATTGGGACGAGAACGGGCTGGCCAACCGTACGGCGGAGCCGCCGACTATCAGCGCGATTCACCAGCAGGAGGTGCAGTTCGTGAAGGCGTGGTTGAAGGATTTCAAGAAGCCAAAGCCGTGATCGCGTAGAGTACTCCGTGCGGGTGGATAAATGTCAGTAGTCGACGTATACTGGTGACCATTCAGTGCATGAATGTGAAGGAACTATTCAGACCTGCGTGTACTTCTGTCATGACTGACGACCACGCCGTCAACTTGTTACGAATCATCAATGATTTTACGGTGCAGTATTTACCTCACCACGTCTCCCCTGCTACCCGGCTCCGAAGCGTGGCGTTCCGTTGTTGTTACGTGTGGATCTGCGTGAGGAGAGTCAAATAAGAATGATGGCGGCGCTGCGAGGATCTTTGGTTCACCGGATAAATCATAATATCTCCCTCTGTCAGTGTCAATATGAGACTGAGAAATGTGGACGTCTCGTCCGGCGCGGGAAGGTGACGGTGAGAACTTGGTGGACGTTCTGCCTTCAAACTGCACCTGCAGTCGGTGAAGATATTCGGGAAAGCATACGGCCTTCGGAGAGCGGGTGCCTTTCGCGAGTTATTGGCCTCCAGCTTCAATTCAAGTTTCTCGTTGATGGATATGTCGTCGACTTGGTTACGTAGTGAGGCCAATAAACCGAGAAACAACGCCGCCGTTGGTTTCACGGCGAGTGTTTTTTTTCGTGCGGCCGTAATTTTTGTGAACTGGGGGCGGGCGTCGGGAACGTACTACAAATGAGAGCGAGATGAAACGTTTACTTACAGTGATTTTCGCAGAACAAATTGCCTTCGCGCCCGCTCTGGCGCAAATGAGATCAGTGAACAAAACTCGAGAGCTCGGGGAGTGATTCTTGGAGGGTTGGAGTCGATAACGTTGAGAATTCACCGTAAAAACACTGTCGTCGGTGTCGTTCGTAGAGTAGTACAGTACATAGGTAGGCGTGTACGCGCACCGACCCGGCTGCAAAGCCTCGCCGCCTCGGAGATGCGCACGCCGCAGGGTGATCATGATCACGATGATCGGGAACATACATGCCTATCGCAACCCAATCCTCCCATCCCTTTGTGGCGTTCTCTAGTCAAGATCAAGGTATCAACATCATCGGCAAAGCAAGAGCCATCTCGACACATATGCATCTCGAACAGATTTTCTAGTGGTTGCAGTGTGGGTAACGGACGTAAATTTCGCGCAACGAAGGACGGATAGGATGTCGATCAGGATTCGAATATTCACTGTCAGCACAAGTGATGTGAACCCTTGTGGACCAAACTTTTGTGTGTGGTGCAAAAATGGGTTATTGGATTCGGGTACTGGGAATCAGCAGAAATAAGACGCAGAGAGGGGATGGCATCATGCAGTGCAGCGGTCTGCCCGGAGGCGCGGGCGCGCAATGCGGCCGGGGCCGACGCCAAGACCGGCCACGGCGCGCGGGAGAAGGCGAGGTCGGGTTTTTGGGTGTGGATTTTGGGTGGTGCGGAACCGAGGTGCGCGGCGGGGTTGGTCGAGGATCGGCGTAGGTGCCATGTGGAGGTGCTGAGATGTGCATTGTGAGCGTATGGTCTCGGACGGCGTGGAGGTGCTCATGCTCTCCGGCTACGGCAAGTGAGTCTACCGAACGGCGAGCTCAGCATCTGCTATGGGGTTGGCGTGAATGGTGACCTGTAGTATGATGGACAGATGAATGAGCACGGTGTATGAGGCGCGGCGGTGATGAATAACGAGGCCAGAGCGGCGTAAAAGCGAGGTATGAGAGAGAAGAGTAGAGATGGAATGATAGAAGCCATGAAGAGTCCGTGCATAAAGGACATGGTCTTGTGACGTCCCATACAGAGAAGTGAACAGAGTCAAAAGAACGTACACCTGTCATCTTGATTTCTGTGAGGGGTCTGTTCTTGGGAGTCACTGGGGCGCGCTCCATCGCATCGAGGGTGGTGTCAGCACCGTCGATGACCTGTGGCACAAGTGAGTACGGCAGATACATGACTATGAAGAAGCGAAGCTGGTGACGCCACCTTTCCAAAGATGGTGTATTTGCCGTCCAGATGTGGTTGCTTGGCGTAGGTGATGAAGAACTGGGATTTGTTCGTATCTGGCCCAGAATTCGCCATGGCGAGGATCCCGCGGTTGTTGAACTGAGGGAGACGAATATGTTAGGAAGACCACACTTGTCACGTCGAAGAAAGAGGGGGTGATCTCAGTGTGTGAGATGGGGTAGAGATGTACCTTGAGAGTCGTCCGAATTTCGTCTGCGAAGGGCTTTCCCCAGATGCTCTGGCCTTGCTTGCCGGTGCCGGAGGGGTCACCTGTCTGGATCATGAATCCTTTGATATTCCTATGCCAAATGCATTGATCGTAGTAGTTGGATGCACACAGCGCAAGGAAATTCTGGTGAGGGCGGAGATGAGACGTGCGTGCGTGATGACTACCACGAGAGCACGCACCTCAGCTGTCTTTGGAACAGCCTCGCAGAAGATCTCGACCTAAGCATACGGTGAGCAACGCGGAAGGGCGCAATGCGACGAGATGGCAGCATACCTTGATGTCGCCGAGGGAGGTGTGCAGCGTAACAGACTTAAAGATGATTGAGTAAATGTCGGGGAACAGCAGCGAGGGCGAAACATACCATCGTGTCGTGTGGAGACCGACAACGTTCGCACTGGGAGGCGTTATCGGTCGAGGCCGGAAAAACGCCGGTGCAGAAGGTCTGATGGCCGGAGAGGCGCCGGATCGGGCGGACGCTGGTGGCGAGCTAGGGCGATAGCCGGGCGGGGGTCGGGACGGACGCCTTTGCCAGCCCGAGGAGGGCTCCGGAGAGGACTCCTTCTCTGACGCAGAGGTCGGTATAAGAACAAAAGCTGATCCTCCATCATGCTTCCTTCTCTCACCCCCATCCCCTCCGTCCCCCTCCATCCCCTCCTCGTCGTCCCCCACAGCCCCCGACGCGATGATACACACCCAGAGGCCCCCCTCCGTCTCCGGCAGCATCGACGACCCGCTCGCCGCTGTCCTGCGCCCGTCTCCAGGAGAGTCGCCCCATGACAAGGAGCTTCGTCTGCAGCGTGAGGCAGACGCAAAGCGCATCAGCGACCGCATCGATGAGCAGCTCAGCATAGACAGAGAGCGGTACAAGAAGTCCAAGCAGGACGTCAGGGTGAGTCTTCATTTCCACTGCTCAGACGCGCGTATTCGACGCTTCATTTCATTCGGAATGTTCTTTCGTGTCTTTCGGTACTAATCATCTTATCAATGCAGCTTCTGCTCCTTGGC
Source organism: Steccherinum ochraceum (assembly GCA_004332605.1). Taxonomy (NCBI): domain Eukaryota; kingdom Fungi; phylum Basidiomycota; class Agaricomycetes; order Polyporales; family Steccherinaceae; genus Steccherinum; species Steccherinum ochraceum. The sequence continues at coordinate 2,872 of RWJN01000196.1, read as the reverse complement.
CAGGCCGAGTCGGGCAAGTCCACACTGCAGAAGCAGTTCCAGCTCATGTACAACCCCACTTCGCTCGAAGAGGAGCGTATCTCATGGCGGGCTGTGATTTACTTCAACATCATGCGCCCTGTGCGTCGCATCTTTGAGGGCTTAGACGCGTTCGGAGACAGTGACGACGACGACGATCTTGACCTCCCTGGCTCGAGCAAGATCATCGCCTCTTCCTCCGATTTGACTCAACTTTCACCAGAACTGACAGCCTCGGGATCAAGTTCGTCTCCTCTTTCGCCTGCTTCTGCGGCTGCTGAAGATGCCCAAATTGCACTCCTACGCTCAAAATTGAGTCCATTACTTGCCGCCGAATCTTCTCTGGCAGACCGTCTTTCTGGCGGTCTGAACGTCGCCGGCTCTGGGAAGGGCAATGTCTATGTCCGCTCGGGCTGGCAGGCGCGCTCTCTGAACCTCCCGTTCGGAAGGTCGCGTTCTCGAGGTGATAGTGTGACTGGCGGGAGAACAAGTATCTCCGCAGCGCGCTCCTCTCTAGACAACCCTCCAACGGGTGCCGGGGGAGACCTGCTCATCGAGGAAGTTGCTCGTCTGGTAGACCAGAGCAAAGACGACATCAAGCAACTGTGGCAACACCCTGCTGTCAGGAGGCTCCGAGCGCGGCGGAAGCTGCGCCTGGAGGAGTGGGCAGAGTTGTAAGTTGACGTGTATTCCGCTGCGCATTTGATGCCTTGCGTCTGACACCGACTTCCTTACAGTTTCATGGACAACATCACCCGCGTCTGCTCCTCTGGTTACGTTCCTACCACAGGTGAGACGACCGACCGTGTGTACCCGAGCCTCCGTCTGACAGTTTGTCACACTATAGACGACATTCTTCACGCGCGCATCCAAACCATGGGCGTAGCGGAGCATATTTTCGATGTTGCAGTGCACGGGCGCGTTGTAACATGGCATTTGTTCGACGTCGGCGGTGCGAGAGGCCAGCGGCACACTTGGATCCCATTCTTCGATGACGCGTGAGTAGCGCACGTTTCCCTCGCATGCGAGCAGATCTCCAGCTAGTGCTGTTGGCCATCATGCTCGCTCATGCTTCGTCATAAGGACGTTATGACTCATGTGTTTCTTCTACCTTTGTAGGAATGCTATCATCTTCCTGGCGCCGGTCTCAGCGTATGATCAGGTGAGTTCTGATTTCGAACTGTGCACATTTCGGACTAGTCGAGTCTGTTGGTCCCGCTGCATCGCAATTTCCGTCTTGCGTACACGTACAGAGGCATTTGATATTCGGCCGTATGATCTGCAGCTCCGGAGCGCATTCAGCGTTTCCGGACTGTTAATCTCTTTATGATTTTCGTCGCCGAGAACCCCTCCGAGAACGCGCCTGCTGACCATGGGTTCTCTCACAGTACCTGGAAGAAGACCCACGGACGAACAGAATCGATGATTCGCTGCAGCTGTTCACACAGATTTGCTCAAATCCGCTGCTGAAGAAGGTGCATCTGGTGCTGTTCCTGAGTGCGTTATTTGTATTGCTTCGGCACAAGGAGCTGTGCGATCGAGCGTGTCTAACATTGCATTGTATCGCAGACAAGACAGATGTTCTCCAAAAGAAGCTGTCAAGAGGAATCAGGGTGAAAAAATAGTAAGCACTGGTTATGCACGTACCCGAGGCCGAAGACGTTGGATCGCTGACCATTTGACGTCTGTTTACCCTTTGACTTTGCGATGATTTAGCATCACGTCGTACGGCGATCGCCCACAAGAGTTCGAGTCTGTGGTCAACTACTTCAAGGCGCACTTCACGCAGGCCCACAAACGGAATAATGAGAACAAGCGGGTCCTTTATACCCACCTGACCAGCGTCGTGGTGAGCACACGGTCTCCCCTCTCTCGAGAACTTCTTTCTTCTTCGGTTCCTGAGCGGCGAACATTTGCTGATCTTTGCGCTCTGACGGGTTGTAGGATACCAAGGCAACGAAGAGCATCATCACGAATGTCTCGGATTCCATCTTCAGGAAGTATCTCGAAGACGCAGCGCTCGTCTGATACCTACCGCACGCATACTGGTCGCGCGGGTCTCCACTGTGCAGCCCCGTACTTTCGCCGCACATACATCTGTTGGGGTTATCGTCGGTCGGGCCGTCCGTCCACTCTCTTCTCTTTTCACTCTTCATCATGTTTATTCGCTTGCCGCATGCAAGTACTACGCTTTCTTCTCTTCTCCCTTGCAATACAGCCTTTAGCTTTCTCGCCCATCCATCCATCCAATCATCCGCTACTCTCACCTCTCACTTGTCATCCACGCTCATTCACGACCCGTCCCATGACTCTCTGTTTTTTGATATCCCTGCAATTCTTCTGTTTGTTTTCTCTTTCCTCGCTCCCCGCTCTGTACCAACCATCTTGCCCACTCTCCCGAATTTCTCTGTCCACCTCACGTCTTCTCCGTTTTTGCTTCGTTTGTTCTAATAGCCGGTCTCTTCTCTTACGCTTCCTTCCAGTGTCTCTTCTACCACCACCTGTCTCTTTTGCCGTCAGCTTGCAATCGTTATCATCCCCAGTGTTTAGTATCATAGCCTCTCTTCGTCCTCCGCTCTCCTCTCTTCTTACTTGCCTTTCTCTCCGACTTTTTTGGAGTGTACATACTGTATTCTGGACTTACTACCTATATACCTAGTTGGCCTGCCCTTTCTGCTGGGTGCTGGGTGTTGTGATGATCGACGCGACGACGTCGACGCGATCGAGGATCTGTCTGTCATCGCGTAGGTACGCGAGCGTTAACAACGTTTGGGTTGATTCTGTCGATTTCTTGGTTGGGTTGTGGACAAAGTCACCCGGATGACACCATCTTCCGTCCTAATAAGCTTGCCGC
>RWJN01000195.1:0-55890 GCA_004332605.1 Steccherinum ochraceum | reverse complement strand
TAGTACTCCACAGAGACCCACTACCCAAGGTAGCGGGAATTTCGAGTTTGCCACCAAAAGCTGGACCGTTAGTACTCCACAGAGACCCACTACCCAAGGTAGCGGGAATATCGAAAATAATGGCAATGTTGATGCACGTTGATGCATTGATGGGCGGCGAATGGCAACGTCAATTGCAGACTCCCGTTAATCGTGCAACGGACAGGAGTCAATGCCAACTAAGTTTTATTTTTGTCTACGTGAATGGGTAGAAACGATGGCGCTGGCGAGGCGAGAGCACTACGACCTCTTCTGCCTGAGTCCAGCCCGCGACCACTCATCTCCAGCACCCTTCTTCTTCGTTCCCTCAAGGCCCTCCTGGCGAACTTCTCTTGCTCATTCAAAGCGGATGATGCGCTTGACACGCGAGACATCTCTGATCCAACGGAGAGCGAGGACAGTTTCCCTGCAAGCGTAGGCCGATGCAGCTTGGCACTATCACGTTTCGATGACTTGCGCGAGCGACGAAGAGCGTTCAAGTCTCGGCGACGGTCTTTCGCTCCCTGCACCGATTCGGTGGTTGTTGATCTGCACAGTGGAGGTTGTACTGGAGTTGCCTGCGGTAAGGCACCGTTGCTCGCGCGAGGCGTTCTCTTGAACAGAGCAGCGGGGACCGGCGTGCCAGAAGCGTTGGGTGGAATGACAGCCGAATGTGACGATGGAACGGGAGTGAACTTCTGGTTCGTCATCCAAGCAGAAAGGTCGTCCCAGTCTTTTGCACTCTCGCTCACTTCATCAAAGCAGACCGCTGGAACCTCCAGTCCGCCATAGGCGAGCTTCCCGAAGCTGCTCGCATCTCCGCTTTCGCCTCGAGACGTGCTCAGAGCTTCATCGCCTCTCCGAGTAAGTAATTCGTCCGTGGAGCTTGTGGATGGCTGAGCACCGACAACGGTGTTGAAGGCATGAGCAAGATTGGATCGTATCGATGCAGCCCAACCAGCAGGTCTGTCCCAGTTGTGGCTCAGAGACATTCGACGCGTCTGACCTGGCAAGGGAAGGGGTGGTTCGTCGCTTTCTGAGATCGCTCTCGTGACTTGAATAGCGGGATGCGCCGGAGTCAACGGAACGTTCATCAGAACCCCGTTATCTCTGTTGTAGACCTGCATTGGAGTAGCCTGTGCCCTTGAAGGCTCCCCGCCCTCCCTCGAGTTCGCCCTGCTGCCTCCCTCGTCGCCAGAAGAGACGTCTCCAGGCATGTGATTCGCGACCTGAAGCCGACCAATATCGGGTGCAAGATCAGGTACGCTTTGGTGTGCTGCGTAGGGAACAGGAACAAAGGGTGTCTGTAGGGATTTGGGCGTCGCTTGAGCCTTCAGTGCGGGGTGCAGGGGACCACTAGAGCGAATCACAGGGTTTCGAGGTGTACCCTGAACGATTCCCTGCTGGAAGGCGGTTCCGGTAGGGTACTGTATACCGAATGGGTCGCGATGCGTGTATCCAACCTCCTGCGTAGGAGGTCTCTCGGCGAGCATGTCGTGGACCGGCCAACGTCCTTGATCTGACGCGAAAGGGTCTTGTAGACCGGACTCCAGATGGTGCTCACGGTTCTCCCGATTATTCCCATCCCAGGGCCACGGCTCGGATTCGGGCTCATCACGACTTCTCCTTGAACACATCTTGACGCACCACGCAATGAAGGCCACGATAATAGCAAACCCGACAATGGATCCGAGGGCTATTCCGAGGTAGAAAGTGGTAGGATGCTTTGATGTGGTCGCTGCAGCGTTGATGGAAGATGCCGTTGGAGCGCTCCCAGATGTGGAAGATGATGCGGAGGTCGATGTTGCTGACGGGGACGCTGAACTCGTGCTTGTGAACGCCACAGGCGGTGTCGAAGTTGTCGAAGATACAGAAGCCGAAGTCAGAAGGGTGCTCGAAGGAAGATACGAAGAGGTAATGGTTGCCGTAGATAAGATTGACGAGCTGGAGATGTACGATGAGGTGCTAATCGTGGATGTCACAAGCAGTGAAGTTGATAAAGAGGTCCCGGAAGACAGCGCAATTGTTGATGACGACGGCGTGCTGTAAGTTGATGTAGGTGGCGTGCTGTAAACTGATGTCGACAATGCGGATGAAAGCTGAACAGAGGTCGAAGCGGCCAATAGACTCGACGTGGTGCTTATAATTCCAGAACTGGATGAAGATTGGACTTGGGCACCGAGGCTAGTCGGCGTCGAAGACGAAGACTAGCATTTCGTCAACAAAGTACCATTCAATGAAAATAATTCACATACAGATATCGCCGCTACAGCGGATAAAGCTGTATACGAATTGCCAATAGTCGCCGAAGGCTGGATATCGAGGCCGAATGTGTCGGTCGCAGCGGCAGCAGGTGCGGTGGGTGCAGCATTCGCCGATGCAACTCCAAAGGAGTACACCGCTCCGGGATTGTTGACGTCGACCATCTGGCCACCGGGGCCAAGATATAAACCATTTGCGTCGCCCTGTTGGCGATGCACAATGCGCCTGCGCTGGGATTGCATGGTACGAAGAAGGACGCGCCAGGCGCGAGAGTAAGTACAGGATGCCAGCGCGTGAACGACGGTAAGGAGAGCACGCAGCGCATGAGTCTACTTATAGGTCGACATTTGCAGGCAGCCTCCATTCCATCTCTGTCCATCCCTACGCCATCCTGCGAAAGCGGCCTTCCTTGTCGACCAACGGGGTTCTATCGTGGGACGGCTGACGGTCACGATCAAAATGCGACCACCAGAGTTCCTCGCCGTGACGGGTTTCGAAACAATCTTCGGGTTGCATGAGTATGTCTGGAAGGCAGGACGGCGAAGAAAGTTCAAGTCCGAGTGGTGAGAGACTCGTAGTCTTTTTCGATCACCAGTCACACCAGTGCCACACTGGATCTTTCGAGCCTGTACACGTGATCTTCACGTGATCGCGTCTAGGGCGTCTGCAATTTCTGCCGGCTGTCACGACGGTAGGCTGGGCCGCTGGGGCGACTGACCAGACGGTTACCTTCACTACGATCTACCTGGCACAATGACACGATGAAGGTAAGAATCATGCGATTATGTGCCAGCAGACACTACTAGTGGACTTACGTCTCTACATCCGCAGTACTTTACTTTGCTCCAAGCTCGAAAATTTGACCGCTCTGGTACTGGCAGCCTGCGCCCTGAGCGGGGACCTTCAAGAAACGGAGACTCTTGTACATGTAAAATAGAGACGGTCATTATGTTTCACAGGACTTTACGCAGGTGAAGTTGGTCAGATGCACGTCATAATGCACATTTTGTATCTCATTACTGACCGAATGAAGCTAAGGAGGGGCCGACAGCCTTAGGCCTGAGCTGGAACTCAAATTGATTCAGGCCCAAGTCCACTGAATCGCAGCTTCAAATCGGACGCGCGTATGCGATGATGCGCAAGGCTCGATCGTCGTCAACTTTCTCGTACGTCACAGCCGAACGCGCTCCTCCGCTCTTCAGCAAGCAGTCGGGTATGGTCTGGATGGTACTGATACAGATGATGCCGGTGGCAGCTTGAAGTTTGAAGACGGTAGCACGAGCTCTTACCTACTGCAAGAGGCCGAAGATTAGGCGAAATTGGGCGGGATGAGAGAAAACGACGCCGATGTTGATTTTGTTGATCGTTGAGCAGTCTGATGTCGGACTGCTCAAAAGTCAACGTCGAGGTTGCTCTTCTGCCTTCTTGAGAGCAGGTGAGCCTCAACCAAACAGAAATGGGCGCTGATGTTAGACGAAAGTGGGCGCAGAGAGCGATACTAAATTTTGTAAAGCCTTGGACTCAGAACACATATAAACGGATGCAACATCATCTTCATTCCTCAGCTGAGCTCTCCCCAACAAATATCGCAGGTGCTGGACGGTCAGTACCTCCCCTTATCTCCTGCGAGCTCTGCGCTGTAAGATTTCTGACGTGATGCTTACTCCTACCTTCTTCTGCAGCCTGCACCCCAACGACCCAACAAGTTTAGCGACTTCGACATCGAACGCTTGCCATGTTATTCACCGCTATCATCGTTCCCCTCGTTGCTCTCGCATGCACCGGTGCTCTCGCAGCCCCACAGCCGATCGACGCCCGCAACGTCCAACGTGTGTACGCCCGTGATGAACTGATTTCCCTCGCTCTCCGGGACGTCATCAGCGTTCTCAATGCGCGCGACTTTGCCTTGTGAGTCCGTCTCCTCGTACCACCTGTTACTCGCCTCTCATGAGGCACCAACGTTTTGCGTCCTACAGTGAACACGAGCTCGAGAAGCGTGCGGGCGGTCGCGTCAGTCCAGGTTCTGCAGCGGCAGCAGACGCTGCAGCATCTCTTCAACATGTGAGCGGGGGCGGTCCTGGAGCAGCTGCAGACGCTGCATTAACTCTCAAACATATCAATGGAGGTGGACATGGGGTACCTGGAAATGAGTACAGAGGCCAGTCGGCATCTGTGCCACATACAGAGGCTGCCAAAACTCTTGCGGGGCTTCCGACCAACGAAAGAGTCAACCCGCAACCTCTGTCACAGGTGTTAAATCTTCACAGTGGGCGTATGAGCAAGCAGAATGACGGATATTAGCATCGTAGTATACCCGAAGCTAGTTCAAGTAGCGCAGGAGATACAGTAGTACTCAAGAGTTTCAATCCAAGAGCCTGAGGGGAACTTAAACAAGATGAGAGTTGAAAGTGCGTCGGCCGTAAGAGGCCGTACCCGTCGAAGGGACAATTTGCCATACAATTACTATCGCAGTCGCACACCTTCGAGACTGCATAGATATTATTGTGCAAGAAAGACTGATACTTGCGGACTCGGATGCACACTTACAGCAGCAAGAGCATTATCAAGATCGATAAGATCGCGTCGCACCGCAGAGCCTGCTCACCCTCTCGCTCTGCTCGACTCAGGCCTTTCCCAGCAGCGCGTTCGGTTAGCCTCAATATTCCAAAACCGTCAGCGCGACGATAGCTCGAGGAGGAGCTTGGACGCTGTGTGCTCGGTGGTCCAGGTTTTCAACACGCGCCCGCCGCCGGTACGTGACTGCCGAGGATGCCGAGAGTTTTCTTATTGACCGATCGTTTGCCGGGGTCGCCGCGTAACTTCAGTGTCTCTCATTCTCCTGGTCCAGTTCACTGGAAATCGTCAATGCTACCCTCTCACCATCCACTCTGATACCACGACTGGAGACCTACGATGCAAAGTGATGCCAGATTCTTTTGAAGAAACCGACATCGCGTCAATCCAAGCATATCTTCAGGCGATAGACGCGCCACCGATTTCAGCTCAAGAGATTCTAGGGCTTCAAGACAAGCCGTTTGGGAGGGCATTGGTGTATCTCAGCAGGGCTGGAGAGAGAAGGCACTTAGCTGGGAACGATAGGACAAACATAACCTCGTACGCCCACCCAGTTGTCTCATGGTGGAAGCTTTTGCTCACTGCAGACCTCGTTGTGTGCAGCTGCCTAGCGAAAGGCGTCGACGCAGATGATCAGAAATTACAGGCTAAGCTTCGTTCGATGACCAGCGAGGTGGAAACTCTCCAGAAACAAGTCACCCATCTGCAAATATGCGCCATAGATTCGCGTAGGTGATGTGGCCACGCATCTTCCTTGAGTTCTCAGACACTTCGACCTTTAGAATGCAGTGTCGACAATCTGAGACAAGAACTTGGACTCAAGCAACGATCTTCCCTTCTCCTCCATGTTTTTCTCAAGAAAGAACAGTTGCGCTGCGAAAGATTTGCGGAGCTGACTCGCCTATTGAGCGATGCTCGTACAAATGTAGAGTCTGCGAGTAGTCTGGTGCGTCATACTGAATACATTTCATCGACTTTATCGGCAGGTCCGTACTTACGCTTCGCATAGCAACAGCCCTCGCATTCTGATCATTTAATACACATGGTGCCTCCAAACTCGGTTCGCTTGGATCGGACCTCAGATACTCTTGCGGTAAGCAGCGTAATTTCTGCGAATGCAATTGATTCAACTCATCGGGCTGTAGTCTTTACACGCACTCCACGGACATATAGTCAACCAGTCAGCTCTCAGTACTCCAAGTATTCACGCCAACCAGCGACTTCTCACCGCAATAGCCAGGAAGCTTGACGTTTCCGAAGACGACCCTCTAGTTCAGACGAATCTGTGAGTGTGCAAGCATTGCATTCACGTCCTTGTTTGACCATCCCCCTCAGCGTCAAGATCCACGAGCTGGCCAAGGAACGGGCGTTGGACGATCTTCAACCGCAAATACCCCCGCTCCAAGAGGGCCTGCTGGAGATGTCATCCGCCAGGCTAGTGAGTATGCCATCGCTTTGCGCTTAATGGGGCGCTGACATGCCAACTTGATGGTGTAGGCAGAAAAAGCGGAAAAGCTCAAGGATACGTTAGCGCAATTGGCAGTGCTACCTCAGTGGGCTGCGGACCATCTGCAAGCGGTGAGTCCGAACAAATATACCACTTCAGCGATAGTTATTCATCGAGCTCCGTAACATCTAGCTCGCCGTACATTCTGAAGCCACAGTGGCAACCCTGAAAGAGTCTCTCGACGAAGATTCAGTCTCTGCTCATGCATACCTCGACACTCTTCGCGCTTCGGTGGATCACGAGTTTTCCAATTCCGAGGATGAGCATGCGAAGCCTGAGGCTCGCCGGCTACCGGACCCACGTAAGCTACGGCAAGACCTCCGTGAAGGTACGCACGATACTTCTACGCAATATAGTCTTGTGGACCTCACCCTCTTCCTCAGCGCATGAGCTGCGGCAGTTCATCCAAACATCTCAAGTAGAGAAGAGTCAACCCACCCAACAGATGTTGGATGCAGCTGGTACGCCCCACCCTCCTCAACGATTTCATGGAAGAATGACATTCTTGTCCGTCCGGTAGAAACGTTCCGCGCCGCTGAAAAGAAAGTGAACAAGAAGGCAAGCGAGCTACTTCAGCGTAAGAACGCGAAGAAAGAGGGTGTCGGTGATGTGCTCGTTCGAGATATCGAGAGACTAAAGAAAGAGGTGGAGATATTGGCCAACGGAACCCTGTAGACAAATACGAAGGTACGTTTTGATTGAATCACGCGATTCGCCCGATTCTGATTTTTTGCTTGTCGAATCAGGTTTCCTGTACTGTTACTGCCGTCACTCGAATTCATCGTTAGAACGTCTGGACCTTCAGGATGGCTGGGAAAGTACTTCGGAGCCGGCGGACATCGAGGGCTCAACGCTGACTAAACACCATCGCAGGTTTTCGCAGCCGTTTGGCCGTGATAGCCGTTCACGCGTTTTCAGTGACTTTCTAAGTTACCATTTTGCAGTGTTTGCACTACGCCTCTGAAGCATTCGCGTTCTTGCCTCTGTCCACACGAACTCATGCAAAGCTGCTCCCAGTGGATTGAGAATGCTCAAGGTCGCACTTACTGCGTATCTTCATAAACAGCTGAACTTTTGGTGGCAGCGAGAATGGCGCTAGCTTCAGATCTTATGCCGGTAACGTTTCTGCAGTCCTATTTGTCATCATCTCAATCTGAGAGTGTTTGTCTTTCCCGCAGCGCTCCCTTGCGATGCACCTTTTTGAATGCCGCTCTCCCAAATATGGAACTTTCTTCCTGGATTGGAACGGAATCACACGGATCGCTCACGCGTTACTTCGATTCTTTTAGGCGTTTGCAAGGCTATCGCAGGCTGTAAGCATGGCAGGCTTTTCTCGAGGACAGAATGTACTGCACTGTCAGGTTGAACCCTCCAGTGATGACTAAGGTATATCCTCCTCCTCGACTCTAGGGGCGTAGGAGCCCATCTGTTCTTGACAGCAGAGCAAGGGTATTTATAGGGCTGAAGATCAGACCATAAGTACAGCATCCTCCCTATTATACGTCGTCTCATCCCTGCTCACATGTCTTCTTCGTCTCGCAACAGCTCAGCCATGGACCCAACCTCTGATTCGGTGGTGGCGAATACAGAGCCGCACCATCCCTCTGCTACGGCCTCTACCGCCACTCTGCAAAGTGCTGGTGTAATTGTCTCTTGCCATGAGACTTTGAAGGACGCAGCCACGCGAACAGAAGACGGAAGATACCAGGTTGTCACCAAAGACTTCGGTTTTCTTCCTATACCTGCGCACCTGCGCTATCATCCCGACAAGCCGCATGAATGGACGCTATTTCTCAACGCGTTTTTTGGTATCTGCGCCACATTTCGTGAGTCACGTCAGCTCGGACACTCTTGCAGAACCTGACATCGTCTTCTCTGCAGTTGTCGCGAATCTGTACTACTGCCAACCTTTGTTGAGTGAGTCATTGACATTTGCACGACGCACGTATCACAATGCTGACGATTATTTTCAGTCGATTTGGCCGCATCTTTCGGTGTCACATACGACGAAGTATCGAGAATACCTACTCTCATACAAGCAGGGTACGCTTTTCCCCGCCCAGGTCTCTGGATTCTTTGACCAACATTTTCATGTAGATACGCAGTCGGCCTCCTTCTCATCTCACCTTTGGGCGACCTCGTCCGACGCCGTCCCCTTCTGCTCCTTCTCACCTTCCTCTCCGGGTCCCTTTCCATCGGCCTTCCACTCACGTCTTCCGTACCTGCCTTCGAAGCCCTCTCTTTCCTCGTTGGCATCGTCACCGTCGTCCCACAAATCCTCATGCCGCTCGCTGCAGACCTCGCGCCACCCCACCGCCGCGCGTCCGCGATCTCCATCGTCCTAGCCGGCTTACTCTTCGGTATCCTCCTCGCTCGCGTTCTCTCCGGGATCATTGCGAATTTCACGACGTGGCGCGTGGTGTATTATATGGCGATCGGGATGCAATTCACGGTGCTAGGTACGATGTGGGTCATGTTGCCGGATTATCCAGCACGGAACAATGGGATGACGTACTGGGGAATTTTGGGGAGCATGGCGAAGTACGCCGTGACAGAACCTTTGCTCATCCAAGCGTGCTTGGTGGATATGGCGGCAATGGCAATGTTTTCAAACTTTTGGGTACGTTCTCTTCAGCTCTGTCTATAGACTATTGCTTGACTTTGTTGTTTCAGGTCACTCTCACCTTCCTCTTAGGTGGATCTCCGTACAATTACAACACGTAAGCTCCAGTTCCTCGTATTTTCCACTAGTATTTCATACTTGTCCTACCCCTCAGGCTTGTGATCGGTCTCTTTGGTCTCGTAGGAATGGGTGGCGTCGCGATGGCCCCCTTTGTTGGACGTGCCGCTGACAAACTGCACCCGTGGTCCGCCGCCACCATCGCGTCCTTCGTCCTTGTCCTCTTCCAAGCCATTCAAACCGGTGCGGGCGGGATCAACATCGCCGCCGTCATTATCGTATGCTTTGGCATCGACGTCTTCAGGCAAATGCAGCAAGTCAGCTTGACCAACGCCGTGTTCGCGTTAGAGGTTGGCGGGAGATCGCGGTTGAACGCTGTGATTATGATCTCGGTGAGAACGCATACTTTGCTTCATGGAACTTTTGGACAGCACCGCTGACATCATATGACATTTTCTTGAAGATATTCTTGGGACAAGTCATGGGCACGTCCGTAGGAACAAAGGTCTTCATCGAGCATGGCTGGCGCGCTGCAGCTGGCGTGTCTCTCGCGTGGTGCGGCTTCTGCATCTTTGTCATGCTCCTTCGGGGACCCAACGTGAAGAGGTACACATGGCTTGGGTACGAGGGCGGCTTTGAGGTGCGGAGGAGTAGGTTAGCTGCGCAAGCAGTGATATCTCCTGCGCAAAATGGAGAAGACAAGGAAAATCAGAAGTGTACCACGACGGACGTTGAGATGGTGAAGTCGTCTTGAAGAAGCACTTGAAGAACGACAATGATTTTTACGAATATCCAGTAATGACCCACGTTCCATTCACGATTGATAGAACCTAAGATACCACTGATCCTCTACGTCACCATAGAACAGTCACTATAATTTGACACGATCGTTTCGGAAATTGCTTCTGTCTTGAGTCCAACAATTGGACTTTAGATCTCCTCAACGATCGCGCTCAGTCTGAAGGATCAAAGTTCAGGACTCGCGAACTCTTTTCGCGGAAATCGGCTGCGATAACGCAGTCTTCGACGGAAGTATGTCTGACTGAAGACCCTCGATCTCAGCCCTCAAGAAGAGCGTACGTCATTCAAGCGCGACGTTCTCCCTCGTCGCAGACTGACATGACGGCATCCTCGCAGACACCGCCATGATTCAGCGACCGCTGGGAGGCGAGTTCTTCCACCACCACTCCCACCGCGCCCTGCGATGCTCCTGGGATCGCAAAGCAAGAAGTTGCTCTCAGAAATGATCAACAGATGCACTTCCGCGCAATCAGTCGTCTGTCCCACCGGGGCGTCCCTTCCGTGCATGTGTGAGAAAGACACGCAACTGTAAAAGCCAGACTTCCCTTTGGCTCTAGACGCGAATGCGCCACGATCATGATCGTTTTCCGCGTCAAGCGTGGACCCACATCACAAACTCCTTGCGGACCAGGGTTCCGCAGCTCTGAATCCGCACACCAGGGTGAGACCGTGTCGTGCATGTCCTTCCGGCCCGTTGACGGAGGAACTTTGCAACAGACGAGACTCCTTTTCGGATGCAAGTGTTCTCCTCGTCGGTGTCTCAGGATTGTCCAAAGACATTCGGAGACAGCGTCTCACGGTATTGGACTTCGGAGGGCACCGCCTAGGCCTCTGCACCACTTCCTAGAGTAAACCGAGAGCCGGTTGAGACGTGGATGTTGGGTGCATTCAAGTCAAGTCCGTCCGTTACCTCGGAAGAGCATGTTTTGATTTTTGACAGTACATAGCGGTGTGGTTACAGCACGCTCTCGGGCCACTGATTCCACTGGAAACTGTCGATGCGAGACAAAAATCTTCGGATCGGATAAATGTCCTGCACATGATACTTGAAGTGGTCGCCGAATTCACGAGGCAAAACCTACACCGTTCAAGTAACTGTAGCAATCGAATGCAAAAGCTACTTTCCGATCGCGTCACTTTGATCGGGAGCTTCGCCCGCGAACGAGCATCATCGGACTGGTCTGAGTGTATTCAAGTGGGCATTCTTGGTGTTACGCTGATGCAAAACTCTTGCATGTGATCTAGGTAATGGCCGTCTCAGCGAGCTCTTTCAACGGTCTGGGTCCAATTCAGAACTCACCATGCTAGCAGCTGCATAAACATGCTCGTAGCGTCATCGGCAGATGGAGTGTGTGCCAGCGAAGCAAAAAAAAGTGAGAGCGGACGCAAACAGACGGCTTTTCTCTGCTAACGCTGACTTGTTCACCGTCGCCCTCATGGACAGTATCTAGGCACTGCAATTGGAGGCAATAGCACCTGCGTTTCGTAAAGCCAAGCGTACGGGATCTTAGACGATAAAGGGTCAATATAGTTGACTTGTGAGTAGCAGCTCGACCCTGGGCCCCTGGGGGCGGTGACAGAACGTACATTGGCTTTTCGTACAACACTCGCTGCATGACGTTGATTTCCTAGTTGTGTATCAAGCCACTCCATCGTAATGGAGAAAACATTTGTCGACAAGATTCGATGTGTACTTATTGAGTGAAGCTGATGTCACGAGCGACGCCGCAACCAGTATGAGCCAGCAAAACGCTGAAGACTCTCGAGCGCAAGACGAGTCGGAATTGCATAGGAACAGAGGGAATGTGCTAAACGCGGTTGTGGGCCTGGTCGTGCCCCGTGCCATGCCTTGTGCAGCATGCAGACAAGAGCGCTGATTTCCATTTTGAGCGATAAAGCGTCCGTTTTGGGAGCGCTATTTCCCATATATGGAGGCAAAGCCGACATGCCGAGATATTTGTCAGCGGCATATTCGCGCTGACTGGGAGTCTCTTAGTAGAGAGCCTCCGAAAGTCGACGTCTCGACATTGTAACGCATACTTACGACCATGATGCTCTCATCATGGATCGTCTTCATCTTCACTCGCTCACAACATTTCTCACCGTGTATGTCATTCCGACATCGCGTATTTCTATCAAGGTACTATTAGCCTTTCCATTATGTATCGGAGAGACGAGACTTTCAGAGACTTCCAGATGCCAGCAGTCATGGGGCCGTTATCCGAAGATCTCTGTGAGCAACTCACTCGCCATTTTACAGCCTCGATCGTGCTGCCTGAGAGAAGGCCTTACAGCGCACACGCAAACGAGTAAATAGACTGCGCGGCGATACTGTGCGCAATGATGCTGCTCAGGCTCTGTTCCCGGTCGTCCTCCGCGATAACCAAGTAAAACAGCCGGCGTCCAACTCAGGATGGTGGAGAGGGCAAGATCGCGACCAGATTCGTGATCGGAACTCCACAAGAGCCTGCAAGACAAATCCGAGAAAGCAATATTAATCGTTCTTCGCAGCGGAATGGCCGGCTGCAGTCGACCGGGACACATCAATGGCGCTTGATTGCGCTGTTCTATATTAGAACGAAGGTCGTATATCGTCCGTCCGTTCCTCGTGCCTCTGCGTGCACCTTCACTTCTCCTCTTCGCCACCATGTCGCCCTCGGAACGCATTGGCAACGAGCCCACTCGTACCGAGGAGCGATCGCAGCACGACGCGGTGACCGACACAGATACCCTTTCTCCACCAAGTGGTGCTGTTACCCCGACATTGCGCCTAGAAAAAGAGCACGGCCACCACCACGATATCACTGCTCTCGACACGCACCACGTTATCACAAAGGATTTTGGTTTCCTCCCTATACCAGCACGCCTACAGCACCATCCAGACAAACCACACAAGTGGACCCTCACGCTGAACATCGTGTTCGGTGTTGCCAGCACTTTCCGTGAGTACCATCAGTAACGATGCTTTCTTTACTCGTGCGATGGCTGCTTCTCTCGGTGGCGTTACGGGGCTCCGCGCTGATTCAGCAGTGCGGACGGCAGTGGCTCTGGCATTCCGGCGAGAGAGACATCCAGTCCTAATGCATGTCTTGTCTTTGCCAATGCTACTTGTCGACGTTACGCCAATGTCATTCTTCCCGCCCTGTGCAGGGACCTGTGGCATCATTGGGAGGGTCCATTTGACGCCTAATGCCAATCTCGAGAACCTGCCAAACTACCACGCAATTCTCAAGGTTCTCAGAACACTACCCTGCACATCCTCACGCTCTCGCTTCTTCAGAAGTGCTACCCGAGCGACCGACGTCATCCGCCTTCGCTTGGCTATTGGAAGGTTGCTTTGTGAGCGCTGCTAACTCCAAATTCTTTTTATTCAGTTGTCGCAAATCTGTACTATTGCCAGCCTCTATTGAGTGAGTTCTTGTTGAGATCATTCTTGCATTCACTCGGTCTGATACGTTCTGCAGTTCAACTTGCCGAATCATTCAACGTGACATATAATGAAGTATCCCGAATACCAACCCTAGTTCAAGCCGGGTACGCATCATATCATTATTGGTTCATGAAACGCGCTCTAACACAAGTTTCCTCGTCAGCTATGCAGTCGGCCTGCTTTTCATCTCCCCACTAGGCGATCTCGTCCGTCGCAGACCCCTCCTGATCCTTCTCACCTTCCTCTCAGCATCCCTCTCCATCGGACTGCCTCTTACCCGCTCTGTAGTCGCCTTCGAAGTCCTCTCTTTCTTCGTCGGTATCGTCACCGTCGTTCCTCAAGTCCTCATGCCTCTCGCAGCGGACCTCGCTCCACCACATCGCCGCGCTTCTGCCCTCTCCATCGTTCTTTCCGGCCTACTTTTCGGAGTCCTCATCGCCCGTGTCTTATCAGGCATTATCGCGGAGTTCACTTCGTGGCGCGTCGTCTACTACCTGGCGATTGCGGTACAGTTCGTGGTGTTGTTCATGCTGTGGTTCATGATCCCGGATTACCCGCAGATGAACAAAGGATTGACGTATGGGGGGATCTTGTATAGTATGGCCAAATTCTCGGTGACGGAGCCGCTGTTGATCCAAGCGATGCTTGTCAGTATTGCGTCGATGGCAACATTCACTAGCTTCTGGGTGAGCCTGTCACCCTGTGATCTTTGAAACGCGTCCTAATATTCTGCTCAGGTCACTCTCACTTTCCTTCTTGGTGGTGCGCCATACTTCTACAGCACGTACGTCTTTATCCTTCCCCGTCAATTCTCTTAGACTAACTCGCATTTTACCCACAGCCTCGTCATAGGCCTCTTCGGTCTCGTTGGTATGCTCGGCGTCGCCATGGCCCCGCTCATCGGCCGCACCATCGACAGCTTGCATCCATAGTTTGCCACCACGATCGCCTCGTTCATCCTCATTCTCTTCCACGCGATCCAGACTGGCGCAGGCGGGATCAACATCGCCGCTGTCATCATCGTGTGTTTCGGGATCGACGTGTTCCGGCAGATGCAGCAAGTGAGCTTGACGAGCTCCGTGTTTGGGCTCGAGTTGGGTGCACGGGCGAGGCTGAACGCGGTGGTGCTGATCTCGGTGAGTGGATTTCCAGCTCTTCGTGGTTGTTTGGTTTCTGATACGGGTTGGTGGTAGATCTTCATTGGTCAAGTCATGGGTACTTCCGTCGGCACGAAAGTCTTCCTTCAACATGGGTGGCGTGCCAGCGCAGCACTCTCCCTCGCGTGGTCCGGTTTCTGCCTATTCATCATGCTCATCCGAGGGCCGAACGTCAGCAGATATACGTGGGTTGGGTACGAAGGCGGCTGGGAGATCAGAAAACGCCGGCTGGCTGCGAAGGAGAATAGTGGAGGTGTGGATGTAGAGAAGGCCGAGGCGGCTGGAGAGAAAGAGAAGGAAGATGTGAAAGAAGATGTGGACGTGGAGGTGCGGAGACGGGATTCGTGTGCAAAAGAGCCTCTGCCGCCTACACCTCGTCGGAGCGAGGAGAAGCGGAGGAGTACGGCCCCAGGTGAGACTGTGAGTCAGGATGCAGATGCTGATGATGAGCGGAGTTGGGTAGATGAGCGGAGGGCGTCCCGGGCAGAGGTCGAGGTGGCGTCGAGGGATGAGCCTGACTCACGGACAGCAGCATGATTATCTTCATATCTTCTTTTCATTCACGACTGTTACGCACATTACATGTTCTGTAGACATTCTTTTCAATGATAACCTGCTCATCAAATTGAAACATCTGTATTTCGAGGACAAGATCTACACGCCGCGCACAAAGAGCGATCCTGGCATGTGGGATAATCCCAAGCCAAAGAATCGTCTGGTCGGTGTGAGATGGGTTCGAGCAGGGACGTAGAGAAGCAGCGAGAAATGTACAGAGGTGCGGGTATAACGTGAATGATAATACAGCTTGGGTATTGGTAGATCTGGTTGGACACTCATATACTTGAGAATCACTCTGACTCCTCAGACTCGTTTGCGGCAGCTTTCCATGGCGGAAGAGGATCGAAAGGGATTTTGCTGAACAGAAAATCACGCATCACTGATCGAGACTCAGGGAGAGGGCATATCACTTACTTCTCAAGATGCCACTCCTTATGGATCTCGTACGAAATCTTGAACCGCAACGAACGTAATCGCTCACATGAGTAACCCGCTACAAGCCGCGTCTTCATGGCTCGATGATATCTGATCGCTAAGTCTTCTTTCTGCTCCTGTTCGTATACCTTCCCGAAACTGATGCCAATCCGAGAGGCCAAAAGGTCTACTTCTGCCTGTGAAGGCAGGTCAAGGCTCTTTGGGACGAAGAAGTACCCGTAGAGCCTCAGCTTGTCTACCAAGAAGTACTATGTCAAAAAGAAGTCTTCATATGCAGATATCAGAGTACGCACTCGCATTCCAGAAACCCATCGTGATTGCAGCGCACCAAATCTCGAAACAATCACTGCGTTCTGGTTCATCGTCGTACTCCTTCGTCCCTATAGACTGGAGAAAACCATAGGTCCACAGACAGACACCCACATGTCGTTTGGCAGAGCCTAAGTCGGTGATGCGATAGTCACCGTTGTGCACAAGCACGTTACGTGGCGCAAAGTCAATGGGATCGAGTCCTGCATGATGAGCGGAGACAAGTTTGTCCAGAATTTTGGCCCTAGAATAACCAGAACGTTAGCTCCTCATTGCCACACGCGAACGAGTCTATGGCACGTACTTTTCTACTGTCTCCAAATTCGAGAAGTCGACTTCGATCGGGTTTCCAAACCGTTCCGATACCAAACACGCCATGTTGACGCCTGGTTTACGCGAATCCCCAAAGAGAACGCCAAAGAGTTTGGGAATGACGTTGCCTTGAAGGGCCACGTTGGCATCGTATGCGCCAGCTTCAGCGATGATGTCCTCTTCTTTGGCGAACTTCAGCGCAAGCTCCAACGTAGGGTCTTCCGCGCAACGTCCAAGATAGACAGTAGAACGAGAGCCAGAGTACAATACATCCGTGACGTGGATAGTTTGAGGCTCGAGCGCGAAAGGCTCGCCGTCAGTATCGAGAATGCAATGCGGATAATCGCGGATGAGCCTGGCGGGATTGGGTCCTTGAAAGCGGCAGTTGGCTAAGTCAAATTCCAGTCGGAAGATAGGGAGAGAGGCTTGCGAGGTGGGTCCCGTCATTGCGTATGAAAAAGAGTATAGCCTCGGTCGGCGAACATTTGACTGTGAAGGTGCATGTGTGGCGGGGTGAGCAAGAGATGAACATGAGGGCAAGAGGGAATGTCGTTGCCATGACCCTCGCGGCGAGGCGACGCTGAGCGTCTGTGATTCGACCTGCAGGAAAGAGCAGGAAAGTATGTACAATATGGGATTGTCCCGAGTCAAATAACCGTTGGTATACAATACATTGTAGTAGAGATGGTCGTAAGGAGGAAATGAAACTAACACACAGCGAGTCATGAGACGGAACGATGCAGACCGGAGGCCAGTGAAGGAGCCTCAGCCAGATGCATCAGAGAAGAACCTAATCTAGTAGAAACAAACAACAAAAAAGGAGCACACCGTCCTTCCATCCACGAGCCCAAGACAGATCCTCGCAACACGGACAACGAAAAACCCGTTCACTGCTTCTTGTAGATCTCGTCAATCTCGGACTTGAAGTGATCGCTGACCTTCTTGCGGTTCAACTTCTGCGCCGCCGTGACGAAACCGTTCTCCGGCGTCCACTCCTCTGCGGTCAGGATGACAGCCTCGAGCATCTCCATCGGCTTGAAGTCGTTCTTCTTTCCTAACCCGTTGCAGTCCTTCATCACCATCGTCATCACCCGCTCATCTGCACAGAGGTCCGGTAGCGAGGTGTGGTCGGCGTCCACGCCGGAGAGCGACGCGGACTTCAGCGCATGTCGTAGATGAACCTCGTTGGGGATGACGATGGCCAACGGCTGTTTCGCGTCCTGCGAGGCGTAGACGCAAATATTGGCGACGAGGTTGCTCGCCTTGTAGACGGCCTCCAGACGTTCGAGAGCAATGTACTGAGAGAGTCGCGCGTAAGCTCGGTGGTTGTCAGTAGACCGAGGACTAAACACGTACCTCTCCACCCTGCAACTTGACCAAGTTCTTGATACTGGATAATCGAGATTCTACGTCAATGACCGGATGACCAACCAAAGAATACGGGTACGCACCGATCAATGAGAGTCATGGTTCCATCCTTATTCCACTGCCCGACATCGCCCGTCCTCAAATAGCCGTCCGGAGTGAAGATGTTAGGGTCGTCGTTGAGATCAGGCCGCTTGTAGTATCCCGGGGTGACGGAGGGACCACGGATGAGGACCTCTCCCTGCGGAGGGTTGTTCGTAGAGAGATAGCCAGCCTCGGGGACGTCGAGCAACTTGACTTCAACAGAGGGTGTAGGGAGACCGACAGACGAGTATTGCATGAGCTCTGGCACCAGGATTGCGGTCATTCCACACGACTCCGTCATGCCGTAACCTGTAATCACAATTAGCACATAGTCTGAAGAGGTCGCACGACCGAAGCCGGGTTCCGTGCATGATGTACTGACCCTGCAAGACAGTCACAAGCGCCAAGCAAAGGAACTCCTGTGTTTCGCGACTGAGGGCCGCGCCGCCAGACAACGTCAGACGGAGCCGACCGCCCGTCGCCGCCTTGATCTGACTGAGGACGACCGAATCCACGACGCTCGCGAGACCTGGGATATTCGCCTTCTTGATCCTCATCGAGGCATTGAAAACGCCCTTCTTCAATGCGGAGCCCTTGTTGATTTGAGCTGTGATGCCCTTCCGAATCATCTCCCAGACCGCAGGTACGCCGATCATGATAGACGGGCGCAGAGCCTTGATATCGCCGACACATTGGCGAACAGATGCGTCGGTGAGCGTCTTAACGCGGCCGTAACCGAAAGTCATACCGACGAAGAAGAGCGCCAGCTCGACGACATACTCGAGGATGTGGGCAAGGGGAAGGTAGGCGAGGTAGGTGTCGTCTGGGCGGAGATGGTGGCCCAGCAGCGTCTTGATGGCGCCAACGGACGCGATCAAGTTACTGTGGGGGATGATGACACCTTTGGGGGGACCCGTCGAACCGCTCGTGTACATGATGCAGGCAATGGTTTTGGGGGTGGGGAGACGTTCGGTGAGCGTGTCGATGGACTTGCTGCGGCCGAGCTCACGAAGCTCGTCGATGTGAATAGTCTGAATGCCTTCTCGTGCACCACGAATCGTCTCCAGGAGTTCTGGTTTGGCCTTGCCATCGTAGATGACGAGGCGCAGGGAGGGTACGTTGCCAATGACGTTGGCGACGCTTTGCAAGAGCTCGGCGTTGGTGAAAATGGCTTTGCACTCAGGCTCGTTGAGTGAGTGCTGAAGACCACTCTCGCCAAGCGTGTCGTACGCCGTCGCAATGGTTGTGCTGATCCATGAGCAGCCGTATGCGATCAGTTGCCAATGGGGGCTGCGCTCGGGATGAGTCTCGGCAACTATGACGTAGGCTCGGGGCGACTCACTGGGTGGTAGCATAGACGTTCACAATATCCTCCTTCGTGATGCCCAAGTCTACCAGACCACGAGCCACCTCGGACGCGGCCTCCTTGACCTCGATGAAGGTGTAGTACTTGTAGTCGGAGAGTTGGAAGTACTTCCACGTCTTGGTTTCCGTGACCTCCTTTCCACCGACCGTCTTTTTCACCTCCTTCTGCTCTTCGTGAATGTCGACAATGTCGCGCCAACCGAGCGCGTTCTTCGCGCCGTGGGTCCGTGCGGCATATTCGAGAATGTCGTGGACAGTGTTGAGGCCCTCGAAGGGCTGGGTGACGAGGCGATCCTTGGTAATGGCGAGGCGTCGGGGCCGTGAGCCGCCTTCAACTTGCTCGTTGCCGACCTCGACGGAGCCAGCACCAAAGTCCTTCGGGGTGTACTGCATGGGTGGCGGGAAATACAGAGGAATGAGGAGAAAAGAGAAAGACGAACGAGATGGGGACGGACGTTGTTTATATTGCGAGGCTGCCTGTATTAGGGGGAGTCCCAGTTTGTGTCACCGCGATATTCGGCCGCCTAAAAAGGCAGGGATAACGTGTTATTTATTTCTTACTGGGTTTCTGGCACTGATACCATCAGCTGATAACCCCAAATGGGGGTGGCTGTCCGCTCTAATTTCCATGTTCCGCCGGCAAGTATTTGCGTCGGTCTCTTGCCGTCATCCTCAACGACGCCTCGTCGCCCAACCATCTACTTTTGCATGATCATGCAATGCTCGAACGGATCTCGCTCTACACGAACACATCTCAGTCAGCCCTCCTCAAGCAGGACGCGCAAGACGGTCGGCAGACCGCAGCCAAGGTGGAAATTAAAGTGTAACCCGCATAATCACAAGCTCGTCCTCCTCCATGTATCAACTTCTATCAACGGTGGACATACATCGGCGGGACAGCACTCGAACTTCTGCCGTCACATCCCCAAGCCCCCAACCTAATTATAATGTGGCGGTGATCGACCAATACAGGCATCCGGTTGATCCTGGACACCGAGCAGAGCAGGCAGAGGAAGTAGTAACAGCGGACGAAGGTACAGATAGAGGCGAGGAATAATTTCAGATATATAACGCACCAATGAAACGAAGAGAAGGAGGCAAGCGGCAGTGAAAGAACTCCGAGGACGTGCGATAGATAACGAGGGGGCGCAACATTCTGTCACTACTTCATCACATCCTTCTAAGACTTCTTCTTCATGACGCTCACTGAAGGACAAATATGTCGTTAGTTAGAAGGTTTATATCAAGTAACGAACAACACGCACTATCACGCGAGATCTGACCGGACAACAGCCAACCGTCGGGGAATGCGCCACGATCTGCACAAGCTCGGTCAACTATGAATCCTCCGAACTTCACGGACTTACGCACCTTCTGAGACAGCATCTTCGGAACCCTTGCTCGCTCATAGGGTGATTGTTTGTCTCCATAGTCCAAAGTTAACGCAGTCCACCCTGGCGCGAGGACACCATGCAGTCGATTTGGTTCCCAATTGGCGGCTCCAAGATCGAGGACACTGCGAGCGTGCATGGAGAATGAGTCGATGAAAAGCAACCGTATAGCCGCACTTACGGACAGACGAACTCCTACAAACTCGCCCAAGCCACATATATGTTCTCCAACACCCACTCGACGTCCTGAACGTATCCTCGGAGTGACTCGACATCTGAGTCGCTCATGTTCACGCACGCCCCAGCCAAACTTTCTGGATCGGCGGACAGCCGGCTTCCCTGCGACACAACAGCAAATCGAGGAGCTCTTGAAGCTTGGTCTTGGCACCAACTTCGCAGCTCCGATCTCTGAAGCGTATGTTGTACAGGGTGAGTTTCGTCGCATTGGCCATGCGATATTTCGGCGTAACCGAGTCGCCGCATGCTCCCAATGCAGTGACGACAATTTGCAGCTCCGTAGGGACCGGAAATGCAGGGGTGACGAGGTGTTCGACAGCAGGTAGAGCTCGTGCAATCCCGTCCCAGATAGGATCGTCCGGGGGAGCATTCGTATGGAGTGAGCACGAGGTTACCAGTTCGAGAGGAAGGCGTGCGAGTAGATTGTAGCATAGACTTGGGGCAAGGGGAGGAGTGCCCACGGGGGCGACACGAAAATTGCGGACAGAAGTGGTACCCGCCATCCGTATGAACGGCACCGTGACGGGATCTGCATCTGGATCGTCCGGGAGGTCGTAGACTGTCAGATCGAACTTGGCGTTCCCGGGGTGTTCTTGTATGATGATGACGTTCGGTGAGATATCCTGAACGAGTGCAGAGAGAATTGGAACGGCTGCCATCAAGGAGGTGTAGTCCATGCTGCACATGTCGAGTTTCATCGTGATCTGTGGGATCTGCGATACAGGGAGGTCTAATGATCCAAGAAGACGAGCGCACGAAGTGGTCGGCTCAGTGAGGCAAAGCCTTCGCATACGAGGTAAGGCAACCTTCTTATGCGGAGGAGCTGACACGGCTTGTGCAGGGATAGGTTCTAGGGCATCGACGAGTTCTAGCCGTTCCAGGTGAGGTAAGCGTGCCAGGAACTCGATTACACTCTCCACGGACGTCACCGCATAAGGAGATTGGCTATTGGCGACGAGCAAGGTCGTCAACGACACTGGCGCAGCTCCGGGCATCCAATCCACAAGAGAGCAATCGGTATCCAGGTGCTCAAGTGAGGGCGCGAGGACCTTCGCGAAGAAGACGCGATACGTATCAGGTACTGCCTTGATACGAGACACGTCCCGGGTTTTGAGAGAGCGTAGAAGTGGTGCGATTGAAGGCCAACAGTTGATGCCTTCGATGCGTTCGAAGTCAGAGCACGACATCTCAATGTCGACCCGTTCTGCGCGGGCGATCTCAGCAATCACTGCGCACAACGTCTCCTGCTGGATGCTCGAACAGTCCCTGATAGTGATCGTCAACGGTGCCTGCTGTGACCGCTCGAGGAATGTGCGAATGCGTTGGGGCGAGTCTGTCCCCGACATATAAATATCCGTCCAGAGTCTTGGAGTGTTCAGCCCGACCTCTCGCCAGTAGTGGCACACTTGGATGACCCGGACCCAGCGATGTATGCTCCTTGTATTGCTCCATTTGTGCCGCGCGGGCAGCGCGACTGCATCCTGGCATGCAACGAAGATGAGATTGAGGATCTCTGGCGGTAGACGGTGAATAGGTGCATAATCATCGCATTGAGGGAGGACTACGACGTCAATTTGGGGTGCGCCCTGATCGTCGGAGGATTTTGTCTCTTCCATTGCAGGCGGATATAGTCTACTAAAAGCAGCTAAAAGAGTGGAATTTGAATGCTTGATTTTTGGATGAAAGCTCTGCGACCAAGTGGCAAGGCGTACCTTTAGGCAGTGTGGTGTTGAATAGAGCTCCAAGAAGTGCAAAAAGGCGATATCCAAGCGTGTGCGGTGCAATTGGGCGAGAGTTCGTACTAGTATGCGTGAATGTCAACGATCACCGCAGCACCAGCTAGCAGGACGGTACACGAGATCGGAGGTGATGAGGAAGGATAAGACACAGTACGAGTACCCCATATACATGTACGAGGAGGCAGTTCTCGGCGAGTCATCTTGAGGCGGATGCCGGACGTCGAGGAAATTAATAAAGAGCGGAAAAGCAAAGAAGAGAAGGGCCGAACGTCGAGTAGAGCGTGACTACGGCAACCGTATCCTTTCCGGCGTTTGTAACGTGTGACTGTGACTGTGACGTGTCCCGTCATTTTGAGAAGTGAGTTGCGGAATTTGTGAACCTACAGTATAAGTAGTAGCGTAGGTATCATCTCAACATTGCAGAGATAAAGTTGCATCAACTACCTCGAGAAAGAGAAGGAAGAGACTTGAGAAGATGTGGATGTGGAAGTACGAAGACGGGGGTTCGTGTGTAAAAGATCCTTCAAGCCATCCGCTCACACCTCGCCGGAATGAAGAGACTCGCGGAGAGGTACGAGTACGGTGAACGTGTGAGCCAGAATAACGATGGGGATGATGAGCGGAGCCAGGTAGATGAGAGGAGGCCGTCTGTTGCGAGGGTCGAGGTGACGTTGAGGAACGACTCGGAGCCTGACTCGCGGACTGTAAGCTGAGCTTGATCGTCTTCGCACCTTGTTTTAGTTCGCGATTTCACGCGCATTATATTGTCCATCGTAGTTGCTCCTAGCCAATTATGCTCAGCTTCGTATCGTGGAAAGAGGTTTGGTGTAACGCACCACTTGGTACCGAACTGGTCTTCAGTGCCGCCTGGAACTTCACGCCGGTTGGATTGAGAAGACTAAACGCAACAGAAGAGACTGCGACAAGAAACACGCTGGAATCATATGAGTGGAAAGGTAGCTTGATTGTTCGTAACTTTTGAGAGACATGAAGGAAACCACAGGGCACTCCGCCTCCACATCATGGCTTCCAAGCTAGTTGAGAGCCCCGCGATAGTAGCACGTAACGCTGTGGATATTCGACAGTGTCTTGGGTTCGCCTCGACGGTCTCCTACTCGCGAGACCGTTTTTGCAACATGCGGATGCTTGATGGATACCGAGCCTTCCGGTCTTATGTAGTAGGGACAGCGGTTCGCCAACGCACGAAGCTTTGAGAATTCTACTGCGAGTCAACGCTGACATAGCGACCACAATGGAAGTGCCAGTTCGAGATTGTGTTGGATTATTCCGCTTCTCAAGTGTACGAACTTACAGAGAAGGTATCTTGCAATTGGCAGCGACTGGAGGCGCGCCTACTCGAAGGAAGGCAAAGCAGATGCCAGCCTGCACCAGAACAGTTACTGCAGGCAAATTGATTAGCGAGACGTATCCACAACTGCGGTACTTACGCTCGTGCACATCTGTCAACATGATATCATTCAATAGAGCAACACGTCGCCAATCATGCAGATGCATCTGGAAGGCCCTCGTACCTTCCAACGATGGGTTTCAGTTCCGGTGGGTCGCGGAGTGCAATGCGAAGGACATTGATGATTGAAGCAATAGTGCTTTGCCTCATCTTGTCTACCGACTTGGAACAATGCATACGACAAGTTCCGGCTGTCTGAGACTTGCCAGGAGATGCGACAGTCGGAGGAGAGAGATGTCTTCCTGGTGACCTGTTTCGCAAGGGTTCCGTGGTAGGCGCTGGGTGCGTTGGAATCGTATCTGGGAAACGCCGAGCCAATCAGGAGGCGTCCCCTGCGAATACGAGGGGTCCGCGCAGAGTAATCGGCGCGGATTTGCACAAGGGTAAATTGGCAGTCCAGTCAACAATTCGCAAAAAACCGGGTGGACCGATGGCTGGGGCTAAGGCGTGCGGCGTCCCCACTTCCGCTCCCTCCCCCCTCTCTCAACAACACGCCCCGCGACAACAACACCGTCTCCCGACGTCCTCAGCCCTTCAGCGCCATGGACTCCGACGTCGACATGCACTCGGGCGCTGGCGGCCCCAGCGCTGCGCAGTCCTCCTCGCAGACGTCCGCATCGCCACCTCATCACTCCCCCATTGTCGTCGACGACTCCGACGACTCGAGCCACCCTGCCCCTCCCCGCCCTTCCTCCCCTCTTCCCGCCTCTCCGTCGACCTCTGCCGACCGCCCCAACGGCGCGTCGTCTTCTACCGCACCACCGCCTGCTCCTGCGCCCAAGAAACGTCGGGCTAAGCTTGCTGTGGTCGATTATCCTGGTAGCGGGCAAGAAGGGCGGCAAGACGACGCATCGGCGCTTAGACCGCCAAACTCAAATCCGCCTGCTTCTTCATCCAGCGCCAATGCGCCCAAACCGAAATCTACCAAACCTCGCTCGCCGTCACCCTCCCCGCCCCCGCCGCCCGCCCCGCCATTGCAGACGGTCCGCCTCGAGATCAGACTCGGCGGGCAGGAGAACTACGCCGTCGATATCGCTGCGTTGAGCAAGGATACTGGACAAAGACCGGCCACTCCCGTACCGGTGCTGAAACGTAGTGGGGACTCCAGCGATGACAGCCATTCGGAGGGCGATGATGAGGGCGAAGAGAAGCCTGAGCCGAAGAAGAAAGGGAAAAAGGTATGTACTTGTTCATTGGTGTTCGCAAAAGATAGCAGTTCCGCGCTCGCCGGTTCCTTTGTCTTTCTTTGCCTTGCATGCCTTTGGTGCCTACGCCATTTTCCCTTGGACCTCTGGACAACAAGACAAGGCTTTGTCCTCTGCTCAACATCTCATCGGACCTGCTGCAAGTTGTCGACGGTCGAGTGGAGCAGCAGTTCGTCCGTGAGCTAGAAGCACCCGACGCGGTTCGTGTACTACAGAGCGGAATCGATACCCCAGATATCATTATCACGTTCACCTCTGAGTCTGTCTCCTCCCCACACCTTCTCAATACCGGACACTCGCATCTCAGGACTGAGACTCTGTCCTCGGTGAGTTCGTCACCTGCTGAGCCGTACGAGAGACACTGATCATTGAGCTAGTAGTTCCACACTTCTACCACTCCCTCGACTTTCTGCGATCTCGCAGAATCAAGGACCACCACAGAAATCGCCTTTCCTTCTTCCCTCTCCGGGATCCCACTCAGGACCGACTTTTGTAGGGTCACTGGGCACGCGCATCTATTCTTTTCATTGCCCTTTTGCTTCAGACGATGATCTGCGCGGAATTGCTATCTTTTGCCGACTTTTAAGTTCCACATTTGGTGTTGTTACTGACTGCTATTCTCGTAGCGGAATCATGCTTCGGAGTACTACGATTTGACCGACCCATTCATCGACGACTCGGAGCTAACCAAGGACGAGAGAACGTTCTTTGCTGAGACGAAGCAGCAAGGGTTCTACGTCTCGAGTGGGCAAGTGGCTCTACAGCATAATGCGTACGTCCAATACCGACTCGTCGTCTTAACTCAAACTCATCTGTTTCGGCCCCCTTGCAGCGCACCAAGCAAGAAGCCTAAATCGCGCAAGGTCAACATTCTTGCACCCGCAGCGTCCGTTTCAGCGGCGCTTGCAACCCTCCCCGCCTCTCTTGCCCCTCTTTCCCTGAATGGCGCATCTTCGGGCACGTCACCACACGCAGCTTCACATCCTGCCTCTCCGCGCAAAGTCACCCTGCTCAAAGAAGAAGGCACGCGCGACGCACCCATCGCGTTGCTCTCAGACGACGACAAGGACAAGACTCCAAGTGTGCTGAAGCGGAAAGCAAGTGGAGATGGCGACGTAGAGATGGTAAATGGGACGGGAGGCGCAAGCGTGGCGAGCGCATCGGGTTCTACGGCGACGTCGAAGAAGAAACGGAAGATCGAGATCCGGCCGTTCCACCCCGACCTGCAAGCCATGATCGACCAGCTGAAGAAGGCCATCGCGGCGGAGCCGTTCGACCAGAAGGGCAAGTTCCCGCCGTCGCTGAAACCGATCCTGGCGCAGGTCGCGTTGAAGGCGGTGGTGCTGGGCGAGTACGACGACAACTTCTTCAACCTGATGCCGACGCTGTTCCCGTACAACAAGTTCACGATGACGAAGCTGATCAAGCGGACGATCTGGCGGGACCACATGAACTTGCTCATCGACCGGCAGGAGGCGTGTTTGAAGGAGCTGCAGAAGCTCGCGACGGAGGGGTTCCAGAAGGCGAAGGAGGAGCACGAGCGCAGTGTCGTGTTGTGGGGTGCGTACTGTTTTTGCTCTCACCCATACCTGTACTGACTCTGTTCGCAGAGAAACGCCATCAGGCCAAACCCGACGCCGCCGATGCTGCTCAGCCCGGTGCAGCTTCTACGGAAGGGACTCCGGTCCCCTCGGACACGCAACAGACCCCGAACGCGGGTACGACGAGCCTGCCCGCGCAAGACGGCGGACACGACAGCGGCCACGAAGACGACGGGGCACCGGGCGGGCCGAAGAGCAGCAAGGACGCGCACCCGCCGACGAAGCGGTACAAGCTGACGGAGCAGATGAAGGCGCTGATCTGGCAGCTGGTGTGTCTGAGCAACGAGTGCTGTCGGATTGAGAACGAGAAGAAGTGAGTGGCGTTGTTCGCGTCTGGGTGAACTGCGCTGATCGCTGTGGTTATGTAGTACGCTGGAGGCGAACCACCAGACGGTGAGCGAGCAGGGATTCCGAAAGGTGCTTTATCAGAAGGTGCGTGAGCCTGTGAGGTTCGGAAGAATGAATGTTGAACGGCCTTGTGCAGATCGTGCTCGCGTTTCCCGACGGCTGGCTGTCTTCCGGTCAGATTTCTCGTGATGGTGCGTGCTGTCCCTTACTTTTGTATGCCTTCTCAGCTAACAACGTCTTTGTCCTCCAGTGAGCGTCATGAAGAAGAAGTACGAGAAGGATGCGATGGAGGAGTGATCGGGTACTGCCCTCCTTCGTCGTTTCTCCCTCGCTCACGGACTTGGCCACATTCTCCCTTCGTTTTATTGGTACATTATGTAGTTTATGTTATTCCTCTTCACTATCTGTATCTTCGCCTGCTGTTACCTTTCCTTCCACTTGGTCTACTCGGTGTCTGCTACTTACTGCTTCGATGCCCAGTGAATAATGCATTACCCTTCTCTCTTTCATGTCCGCTTGCGTGATATTTATGCAGCCTGCGAAGTTACGTTCTCGATAGATGTCGCTTAGATCAACAAATAAAAGAGATTAGAGTAGACTTGTATGAAACGTAACAAACCGGTATAAGTCTTTCATCAAGCCAATCAAAACGAAGAACTAGCAAATTGAAAGCGCCCTCGGCGAAATCCGGATCCCCCAACGTCCGCACTGTCGACCGCCTACGAAGTGCTGTACCCTCCTTCCGTCTCTCATCCATCTCCCTTTCGTCCTTTTCAATGCTGGCAGCAAGAACGTCGGCCGCGCGCAACGCGTCGCGTCTCCTCCAGAGGAATTTTGCGTCTGTCGTCGACACCGCTGGCGTGAAGGTCGCGGCGGTCGACAACGGCGAACCCACTTCTGCTGTCACTTTCCTCGTCAAGGCCGGCAGTCGGTATGAGAACAAACCTGGTGTTGCTCATGCCCTCCAAAACTTTGCCTTCAAGGTAAAGTATTGCCACTCTCAAAATGTGTGGTTATCGTACTCAATTTCGTTGTACAGAGCACGGCCAAGCGTTCTGCCATCGGTACCGTCCGCGAGGCTGAGCTGTACGGCGGTGTCCTCTCCTCAAGCTTGTCCCGGGAGCATTTGGCATTGACGGCAGCGTTTTTGAGGGGCGACGAGTGAGTATGGTCAAACTTTTTCGCGTCTTCTACGAGTCCTGACCGGCCCCAGGTCGTTCTTCGTCGACGTCCTCTCCTCCTTCGTCACCGAGGCCAAGTTCACCCGACACGAGCTCAACGAATATGTCGCCCCGGTCTGTGAAGCCGAATCTACCTCCGCCGCGTCCAACCCTGCCACCCGCGCTCTCGAGCTCGCGCACGGTCTCGCTTTCCGCAATGGCCTCGGCTCCCCCGTCCTTTCGACCGCCCACAACCCCGTCACCGCTGAACTCGTAGAGCAATACGCCTCCTCCGTCTTCAGCAAGAACAACATCGCCGTCTTGGGAACTGGTATCAGCCAAGAGGCCCTCTCCAAGCTCGTCGAGAAGTCCCTGGGCAAGCTCGCTGCCTCTGCCGCCGTCTCATCGACACCTTCCTCCTACTTCGGCGGTGAGACCCGCGTAGAGAACTACGAAGGCCCTCAGACCGTCTTCATCGGCTTCGGCGCGACCGGTGCGCCAACCGCTGAGCTCGCCGTCCTCGCAGCCCACCTCAACCCTCAACCGTCCGTGAAGTGGTCGAAGGGCCTGTCCCCCATCTCAGCCGACGTCCCCGTCACCGCGTCGGTCCAAACGGTGCTGCTGCCGTACTCAGACGCGACGCTGTTTGGGTTCCTTGTTCAGGGTGAGACCGCCGCAGACGTCAAGACCGCTGCTGCTGCTGCCGTGTCGGCGCTCAAGGCTGCTGGTTCGATCAAGGCGGAGGAATTGAAGAAGGCGGTTGCCAAGGCCAAGTTCGCTGCTGCTAGCTCCATTGAGGGACGTGTCGGCTTCGCTACCACTCTCGGTGCTAAGGTGAGCGTCGTTTACGCGGTGTTGCGGCGGATTTCTTACGATTCGTGGCTCAGGTCCTTGCCGGAGCACCCTCAAACCTCGACGGAACCCTGTCATCACTCGACAAAGTTGACACTTCTGCTTTCTCGAACGTAAGCTCTTCCAATTCTTCTTTTTTTGTCTCGGAGATTCACGAAAATCTACATCTACAGGCGTCCGCGGCATTGCTCAAGGCGAAGCCAACATATGTTGCTTTGGGTGATGTTCAGCAACTTCCTCATGCTGACGAAGTGGGGCTCTGAATCACAAAATAGATGTCGATACCGTAGATACAGTAATTTAGCCTCATCTACTGAGTCTACAGTCTTATTTCTTTTTCGGCCTCGCTACGTCCGAAGCGTGATGTAGGCCTCCACCTCGATCACCGTCACGGTGCAATGCAAACTAGAGGGAGCCTGAATGCCAACTCAGAGCTCTTTAGGCGGACTATGTACTTACAGACTGAGTTACAGTGTGTTTCGGCGTACGCATACACACACATACCTTCACACGAAGGCTGGGCCTCACAGCCTTGCATTGACATGGCATCAGGCGGCAGCACGAGGACATATTCCTTGAGTTTATTCGCTGAGACAACTCAAAGCTTATAGCTTACCGGGTTACGAGAGGGGACAAATTGTGACAGAGAAGATGCACTGCGATGAGATGAATGCTTCTAAGTTCTCGAATCTCCAACCAAATCTCACCCAGAAGTCCGACATATGGCATATAGCATAAACATAAGCATAATTTCAAACCGCATAGACAAAACAAGCATCACGAGCATTCCAGATACGTCTTCCACAACATGTGCACATGAGAAGCATACAACATATATAATGAGAACACGAACGGGGTATATTTCACAACGCTTCCATGGTACACCACTCACCCGTGAGGGAGCCTCCGCGCATGAACAGCATGGTAGACATGGATCATGCCCGGAACGTGGTACAGCTCCCAGAGATATCCTGCAACGAGTTCGTCCACCTCACGACGCGAATGCCTCCCAGCTTCCACAAGCACCACCCTCATGCTCTCCGCATACACCTTCTGCATCTCTCTGAACCTGTTCCCGCGCGCGTCCCCTCCGACGACGATCTCGATTTGGCGCGAGTGGACGTCCTCGAAGTGGTTGGACTCCTCGATGAGCTCGTGCAGGAAGGGTGCCACAGGAAAGATGTTCTTGACGGTCAGGGTGTTGTTGACCACCCTGAAGAATTCGGTCGTTCG
The DNA here is from genome assembly GCA_004332605.1 of Steccherinum ochraceum. Classification (NCBI taxonomy): domain Eukaryota; kingdom Fungi; phylum Basidiomycota; class Agaricomycetes; order Polyporales; family Steccherinaceae; genus Steccherinum; species Steccherinum ochraceum. The sequence continues at coordinate 25,799 of RWJN01000195.1, read as the reverse complement.
GGGGAGGTGGACCGCAGGGTCCGCGCCTCTGATCATGGCCGGACCTCGCATCCACTCTCCAGCTACGAACAACCCTCGGGGCCGAAGAACGCGTGCCACCTCGTCCAGGAGCACGGCGTAGTTGTGGACCTGGTAGTCAAGGGCCTGAACAAATGTGAAGACAAAAGGAAGTGATGAAGGGCTTACGGCCATGGAGACAGATCTTGCATGCACGAGATCATAGTACCCGTCTGCATACCTGAAGGGCTCACCAATGTCGTGCATTTCAAACATAACGTTGGCGGGGGGATACCGGGTGGCGATGGGGACTGCGGTGGATGTGAGGCTTACACGAGATGAACAATAGACACGACCACTCACCAATGTCCAAACCATCAAATCGGACATGGGGGAACTCGCCCGCCATCTCCTCCACCCTGCAGAGTCCAGTCTGAACATCTCGCCACACGAAAAAGCACGGCAACTACAAGACTCACCAAATGCCCGTTCCTGTCCCCAAATCTAGCGCGCGCCGCTGTCGTCCCACCGTCTGGCGAAGTATCTCCCTAACGGGTCCGACGTAATTGCGTCCCAAGCGCGCTTTCAACAGGGCGTGTATGCCTTTGTCCCTCTGCACCAAAAGCACATGTCAGCTCGGGGATGGTCGAAAGGTCTAGGACCGGAAGCAAAAAGAAGGTCGACCACAATTGACAGCGAAGATCGAGGGAAGGGTGGCATCGCGATTGAGAGAGAGATATTACGTCTACGCACGTTTTGCTCGTCCGTATCCACTGGGAAAGGATAGGGAGAGCCACCATGAGAATGGAAGAGTCGACCGTTCCGCTCCACGAAGTATCGAGGAAATTCTGCGGGGTCGAGTTCAGTGATTTCTGAAGAAGTGTCGGACCACTCGTCGTCGTCGCCACCGGTCGCCTGGTCGTCCCCGTCGTGGTCCATTGGCGCGTAGAAGTGCGAACTGGTAGAATAGTCAGCATGCAGCCTGACCATAGCGGAGGGGGAGAACAAAAAGGAGAGGACCTCGCGCTGCGGGAGTCGACGATGTTGGCCAAGGTTGGCGCCACCTGTTTTATAGGTCTGCTGGGATAAAAAGTGATGTTCAGAACTCCGACATTAGAACGCAGCCGCATCGTCGGAGTGGAACAGGGCCCAAGGAGCGCCATCACGGCCGACTATACGGTGCAACGTGTGGGCACACACTCACAGATCTCCGCGATGAACTGCTAAGCTGGTCAAATGAAGTGCGATGGGTGAGGAGGAGGGGTGCAAGGAGGCGTTGGCGCCGATGTCCAGAACCGCGACCGGGTTTCTAACGTGCAGCACAGGACTTGTCGCGACCTAAAAGGGCACAAGCAGATCTGGTTTGAAGCGATTGCGGTCGACAAGCAGGACGCTATATCAGATTGGCCCTCCATTCTCAGATATCGCGGAGGGGGAAATGTGACTAGCCCGACCAGGGCAGCCGCACGCTAGCATCAGCCATCCCTCCCTGACAACAGACACAAGTCCGCGAGTACTGGCCTCTGTGCGTGGAATCTGACAAAACAGTACGATAGGGGGGTTTTCAAGATTGACTGACGATGGTGGCAAGAGAAGAAGCTCTTCGCGCGCTCTCGAGCTGTGTAAACGGAAAAGATCCCGTCAGTTGACATTTTGATGTGGCCTTCCCAGCCTCATTCACGCGGTAGAAGCATACTTCTGCCCGGGAGTCCCGGTGAGTCTAGTACGCTGAACTGTATTGATGAAAGATCGCACTGGGGAGGATGACGAGAACAGACGTGTGGGTGCAAGTGTTGTCCGTCGCAGTGAGAACGGAAGAAGGCCTCGATCTGCTGTTCGCCGACTAAATCTGGCGAAACTATAATTCCGGAGACGAGGCGCCTATTTGTCTGTGCTTGGCCTTGTAGGTCCATCTCTATCCTGCGAATATGTCAATCTGAATTGTGGATATTCAGTGATTGACACGACTTTCTGAATCTCCCGCGATGTCAGACTATTGGACCCACCCAGATACATGCAAGATGTTGTCAACTTGAAAGCACACTAAAGTCCTATTCCCTCCTTGAAAAATACCAGCCCGACGATCGACACCACGGCCAACTTGTTCGTGAGTGTTTGCGCCCAAACTTGCAAACTAGACACGAGGAGGTAGGTACCGCCTTCACATCGTTTTCCAGAGCTCCACTCCGCCTGCGAAGGCTCCGAGTGGTGATAGATCTCGACATGGTATCGGGACACAGACGGATCCGACTTGAAGGCGATCCCAATCACTTTCGTCTGCTCCGGCGAGCATATCAGCAGCAGAATTTCAGAATCTAGGCTCACTGTCGTAAGTCAAATATGCTGAGGTTGAGCGCGAACAATCAGCACCAGTGTAATAGCTATAATAGCAGCGGGTGTTGCCGAAACGAGATGTCGAAAGGAAGACAACAACGCGCTTCTCCGGAGTACTTGTAGACCGGTATCGACGTGTCTGGATCTTCAAGAACGTAGAACTAGGAACCATTGGCCTGTCCACTATAGTCGAGGGCATCGTTGAGCCGAATGTCAAGCTTGTCAAGCGGAGGATCCCTGAGTGAGGGTGTCCGTGCGTGGGAATGTCGGCAAGTCAGCGCTTACCATAAGCGGACGACGCGTTCAGGCTCCGAATCGGAGCATGGCCAAGGGCCATGCTCGACTCAGGTCGTCCATCCTCGTACACAACGTAGCATCCTAGACGACACCATCTCCTACACGATGGATCCTCTTGAAGAGTTTTATGCCGAACAGGCAGAGCGTATGAACATCCCAGATGAAGACAGCGGCAGCTATGTCGCGAGAATCTCATCCGGACCCCGGACAAGGTGCGTTATTTGGAATATCCCTGCGCAATGAAGTGGTCACTTAACTTGCTCCGTGCTAATCTACGCTTCCATGCGTACAGGAGCACATGGGATTTTGTGACACCATCACCATCTCCGTCAGAACGAAGTGCCTCAAGTGAGCCCTCCTTACAGGAATCAACCAGGAAGACACGGCCAATTTCCAATGCCAGCGTATCGGACAACAATGCACAACTAGGAAAAGTACATGCCGGTGGGAGCTTCAGCAACTCCAAAACTGGATCAGATACCAATGTACTGGTTGCTCATTCATCCGCTAGGTGACGTATTTCGGTCCTGACTCGGTGACCTTCCTATTGAAATAGACTGGTTTAGTGGGAAACGCAAGATAGCTGAGCGAGAACCAGATGTACGTGCTGATAAGAGGAGGAAATCCGACGACTGCGACACCGAAGATTCTCGGATGCTCGACACACTGCAAGACCCTATAGGGCTTGATGGAGCGGTACGCTCTCAAAGAAAGTGAGTTTCTGCGACGCTGTCGTCAGCGTTCCGAGATGAAAACTGACGACACGACGACACGTCAAGCAGCGTATCTGATCATGCACTGCGCATGTCTCCGCAGGATAAGTTTGATGATTCCTGTCCTTCTCTCACCCGCCACGGCGACCCAAGTCGACCCGTTATATCATCTGTGAATGTGGCGGCTGCAATAGCAGCATCAGAAGATCACGAGTCTGGCGCAGAAATACAACGCCCCAGGGAGAAAGCGTCAGGTGAGTCGGCTGGCTTTGTATAATTTCTACTTCTGTGGAAATTGCGGACTTCTCGAGATGCTCAACCCCTGCATTATACACATCCAGATCCTTCTCGTACACGGCACACACCTGCAACGAGCTCCAGAAGAGGAGCTGCGAGCATCGGCCGCCCTGCGGCTCGCAAATCAGACGACTTGGAAGTCTGGGCTGATGCAAGCAACGTTACCACCCCGTCCAACACAGCAGGACCCTCTACAAAGGCTCCTGTTGTCGCACCTTCTGGCAAAGTCGCGCCGAAAAAGCCAGCTACTGCCACCACTGCAATAAAGAAATCAGCCTCGAAGAAGAAGGAGAAAGTGCGCCTTATACCGTCTGAGTATGCCAAGAAGATCACTCAGGCGATGGCGGAGCGTGCGATGGACCCCAATCGTCCTCCACTCAAGGGCCAGGATTTGAAGGGTTTGCGTATCTTCTTTGCGAGTGCAGACCACACTACTGCTAGTGAAGGTACCATGAAAAAGATGGACATCGTGAGTGACGCCGTCTTGCTGAAGTGTCGATCAATCTTACTTACTTCACGTGCCGTCTGACAGCTCGTCAAGCGTGGTGCCACACTCCTGCCAACATACGACCCCGAGCTAGTGACCCACATCATTACAACCGCATCTGCGAGGACTACCCTCGAACAACTGGGATTGAAGTCCTTACGTGAGATTCCCGTGCACATTCCGACTTTGGGCTGGTCATGGGTCATCGCAAGATACAAGGGAGGGATAGTACGCACCCACGACCACGCCGTGTTTCCTGACCGTATACATTTCGAGACCGACGACGGCTTCGAGCTACAACTTGGTTCCAAGAGGGGCAAGTCAACGTTGATCAAGCTGACAAAAGACGGGAAGCCGCTGAGCAACGACAGTGGCGAATTCAGCAAGATCTCGTGAGTCAGCACCGCCTCTTCTGTGGCGCACTCATTGCTTATCCCTGATGGTTCGTCATCGAATCACAGTGACTTCACTCAAGATAAAGCTACCACTAGCCGTATTGAGCCAGCCTCGCACGTCGCCGGCCGAGCCCCTTCTTCTCCCATTGACTTCTCCATCGGCGAACCAGGTCCGAGTACCACGAAAGGCAAGTTGATTTCAATTTTGACGGAACGATGAGGTCAGCTGAACAGTGCTTACTGGTAGCAAGTAAGAGACGACTCGAAGAGGATCCTCTGGCAGATTTCTACGAACAAGCGAGAGCAGAAGCAGAAGCAGAGGTCAGCATGGAGTGCGACCGTCGATGCCAACAGCCTAGGCACTGATATTGTTACTCTTAGCGGATGCGTGGATGGGCCGAATACGACAGTGATACAGATGGAGAAGGCTGTCAAAGGACCAGTTCCTCGGCGACATTGAAAGGGGGTCGTCATCAGCCCCCGGCGCAAAAGAAGGTAAGTTACCGTACCTTGAACCTTTTGGGTTGAGTTCACCGCTCTGCCTTGATTATTTTCCGGTTCGTTCTACTGACGGATGCGATTTCTCTCCCATAGAAGGCCGTATTTGCCTGCGACAAGAAGATGGAGCAGCCGTCTGACCGAATTTGTCCTAATCAAGATGTCATTGATAAGGTGAGGTTCTTTCTGAGATAGTTGACGACACGTGCAAGGGAGTCTGAACGATTATACTAGCTGGGGGAGTTGAAAGGCTTACATGAAGTCAAACCGGGAGAGGGCGATAAATGGCGCTCGTTGAGCTACCGCAGAGGTGGGTCTCTCCCCATCCCCCGTTGGTTAGGATTCAGTTCATATTTGCATTAGCCATCAATTCGCTACGTTCGTACCCTAAGCGTATTAAATCGGTTGAGGAAGCGCAAAAGCTTCCTGGCGTCGCAGAGGCGACGGCATTGAAGGTACGCCGTGTTCAGCAGCTTTGAATGCTACTCGGCTTACACGGTTCCGTAGATCATGGAGATTATAGAGACTGGAGACTTACAACGCATCAAGTACACTAATACAGAAGACGTCAAGGTTGTCAAGTTGTTCATGGGAATATACGGTGCAGGTCAGTACCTGGTTTCATTTTCATTTTGACCACGCGAGACATCAGCGCTCAACGTCGTAATGGCTCAGGACCACAAGTTGCCACCAAGTGGTACGCGAACGGCTGCCGGACCCTGGAGGATCTGAAGAATGGCAAAGGTGGAGTCCGGCTTTCAAGCGTACAACGTATTGGCGTCAAGTATTACGATGACATCAATGACCGGATGCCCCGTCAAGAGGCCAGGGAAATCTTCGAGAAGATCAAGCCGTTGGGTAGGATACATGTTCGCCCTATTGCATGCGCACTAACACTGATTGCTGCTTGACCTCGAAGCGTTGGAGATTGATCCTCGGCTGTTTGTTGAGATTATGGGCAGCTATCGCAGGTGAGTCCTGGTTCTCATGGCCGCACGTTGATTCACTCAGGTTGAACTGCCATCGCCACAGGGGAAAGGCCGACTGCGGCGACATCGACATTCTAATCACTCGGCCTACAGATGACGGGAAGACCCATGTTGGTATGTGGCTGCCGCACAGATGCTGTCGGGTCCGCGTGGCGCTGATTGGGGTTTGCAGGGGTGCTCAAGAAGTTACTTATGAAATGCCACGAACGTGGGATTGTGACAGAAGATCTCAATCTTCCCAACGATTGGTCCGACCTCGAAAACATCTATCGCGGTCTATGTCGCAGAGACGAGAATAGTCGCCGCCGTCGCCTTGACTTCCTGACGGTTCCATATGAATCTCGTGGGGCGGCACTGCTATATTACACTGTACGTCCGACGTTTCGCACAAGATGACCGATGCTCAACTGACAGAGCTTCTGCAGGGTGATGATATTGTGAGTTCGTGATTTTCGTGGTAGAAAAAATCTGACCAGAGCCCTTCATATGTTAAGTTCAATCGCTCTATGCGTCTCAAGGCCAATAAGATGGGATTTTCACTGAACCAGCGAGGTCTGTTCGCCAATGTCGTCAGAAACGAAAGCAATCGGAGGGAGAAATTGGATGATGGTGTGTTCAGCGATTTGTTAGGTCATATCACGTCCATTAACGCGAAACCGGTATCGCAGGGGTCGTTATTGCATCCGCTACTGAGGAAGAAATATTCGAGAAACTTGGTGAGTATTCTCATCACACACTTGTGTGTGTGCGTGCCATCCTGATATAGTTTTATGCAGAGGTACACTGGCAGGAGCCTCATGAGCGAGTTCGGAATTGCAGCTGAGGCCTGAACTCAAGCCCCGGGCCCCGTATCCCATGTATTTATGAATTGTACCGGCGGACTATGAAAGGTGAACTCGTATAACATGTTGTTAGCGTAGTTTCTCAATATACTGTATTTGGACTTGACCATGACCACCATGACCGAGAGAGGTCGACGAGATGGTTTCTTACCACACCAAATTCGGCAGAGCACCGCCAACAACAGACGCGCAATTTCGCCTGCCACATTCTTTCTACTGTTGCCGCCATCTCGTTTCCTCATTTCCTCTCCATCTCCATTCCTCTCCATTCGGGCTCCTGTACTGGCTACGCTCATTTCTTATTCTCCTGTAGTCTTTTCTCTGCTTCCAGGACCCGTTCGCCCCTTTGATGCTGCCACTGTCGTTGATCGCCCTACTTCTGCAAGCATCCGCGTTTCTTCCCCTACCTGTCCATGCCCAGGGTCAAAGTCGCTCTTCCTCGGCTCGCACGACATCCTCTGTGCCACTACCATCGAGTACGCCAACAAGACTACCATCACGAGTGGGCATTAACTCGCTCACGTCCTTCAACACATCCAATCTCCCTTCACCACCGGTCTTCAGCATCCCTGGCTCCAGCAACACAGTGTCGATAACATTGGCATCTTGTTTTGTGGGGCAAGATGCTGCAAGATTCTTCCTCTCAAATGATACGAACATTCCAGATCCGGGACCGGACGACTCTGGTGGTGCTGTTTCCGAGATTCTGTTGAGTGACAATGGAATGGGAGGATGGACAGGTTCTCTGAACCAAGGAGGGTTTTTGAGCGTACTTGTAGGGAACGCAGGAGGACCTCAGCAATCATTTCAGCTTGGTGTCTCAGATACAGGTGAGCATTGTCTTGCAGATTCCGATATCTGAGAGAGTGTTTGTATCATCGACCTCCGACCTACCCTATGATGACAGTGCAAACATTTATTCCTTCCTTTATCGCGTATCTCTGGCTTTATGTGACTGATTTCCGTTTGCATATAGGGCCGATACACTCAGGGGATATTGGGTCGCCGTTGTTGGGAGATACAACATCCAACCAAGCCCTACTGTTCTCTCCTGCATTCGCCCCACCACCAAAGATCGACCCGACATACCCCAATTACACCCTTCCAGCGGCCAACTTGACCTTTCCTGCCGCACCCTCCGATCCTCCAAGCTTTCAACTATTCATTGCTCCCACAGACGCGTTTGCTTCGGCAGGTATACCGATGACGGGCTGCGCGGTGACAGAAGCCGCTAGTACGGCAGGGAACGGAATGCTTCTCGTCACTCCCCAACAAAGCGAGGGATTGTGGTTGAGGGATGACGATGGTTGGCGATGGCAGTGGGTGGTCCAGGGGTTGACTCCGAGTACGAACTATACGGCTTTTGCTGTGCAGGATGGGACGAAAGTGAGCGATGAGATTATGTTTGTGACCAAGAGCGGTGCGTCCCCTTCGTCTGAATGCAACGCTGGTATACTGACTATTCTGTCGTCCAGCCGCCTTCTCATGTCCACTTGTACACTCACTACCGTACTGCCCTCGTACTGCGTATGCCATGCCTCTCTCACCACCGCCCTCGCCGAAGGTCGCACACGACGCCTCTACGCTACCAAGTAGCCTCACCGACCCTCTCCTTTCCTACTTCACGAATTTCACCGTATCTCTCTTGACACATCCATGCGGCCGCGACATGTACAGTCCTCTCGTCTCCTGTGCTGACTGTCAAGAAGCCTATCGCAAATGGCTCTGTGCAGTCAGTCTCCCTCGGTGCAGCGAGCCGCGTCCCGGTGATCCTATACAGGGCGCCCCTCCGTCGAAGAGGAAACGACAGCAATCTTCTTTGACGTCGTTGGCCGGGTCGCTGCACATTTTCGGCTCTGACGATGACCCACAAGTCCCCTTATCAGCACTCTCTCCGCAGCCTACGTCGCAGCCACCACGTAACGCGAACCTCCCGGCATTTACATCCAACTATGACGAGCTGCTACCGTGCTTAGAGACGTGTACGGAAGTAGATCGGGCGTGTCCTATCATGTTGGGCTTCAAGTGCCCCGTGAAGAAGTTCACGGCCAGCCAGAGCTACGGCGTTGGCTTCGTGGATACTGGAGAGGAGGGCGAACAGGGAGGAGGTATCACTGGAGCACTGCAGGACCGGTATGGGAATGTGTGGTGTAACGAGGGGTAGGGTGTGATATACTGGTAGTATGTTTGACACTGATGCTTGTATTGAGAGTGTATCCATAGGAGATGTTGCAGCTTGCTAACTTATACTTCCATTGATGCTTCTCGAACTATCTTTCTCAAGCGGCTGGTGGGACTCGCGATGTCAAATTCAAGGTGGTAATCTCTAATTCTGGTACTAACGACCGTATGTCCATACAGAGCAAATCGTCCATTCTGATTCTCTTCCTCTTAGGGAACTTCCGCGGGACCTTGAGGTGTTCCCGCGACAGGGATCATCATTGGTACTCCGTCTCCAGCTGTCGTCAAAAACGACATGGTACTCACGACTCCCGATACGTTTTGCAACCCACACCTCTCCTGGAAATTGCCCGCGACGGCTTGCCTCGGTCCATTGATAAACTGGACGAACTGATCAAGGGGGCACGTCTGTCCGGGACCTGACGTACAGTTGGGCATAGGGACGGGGGCATCATTCATGCGGAGACGAACGAATGTCTGGTTCATCGGCTGGCTCATATTCCCAGTGAGAGTGAGGTTGAACTTGCCCCCGACGACGTTGGCCTGGTGGAAGTTACCGACGAGCTTCTGCTCTTGAAGTGTGGGACCGTTCACGACGCACGTCATGCGTTCGAGCGCAAGGTTACCGAGGAAGGTGACGACGTAGCTGGAATGGAACTGGCGAGCTGGATCTTCGACACGGTGCTTAATGGGGAGAGGGTAGATGGTCTCGGGCTGACCAGGAAGCGTGACGGAGGAGTTCCATACGCCGAGAGCGGCAATGATGGGTATAATGTTGGTGTCGTGCTGTGATAAATACAAGGTGTTCAGTGTAGAACACGCCACATCCAAACAAACATCATACCGTGAACGTCATGATAAGAGGAGGGGGAGTCAACGTGCCGTTCGCGACCGTCTTGCCTGGCCCAACTTGAAACAGGTCTGTGATGGCCTTCACCCAGGGCCAACCCATTGAGGCCGCAACAGGATTGCCTGCACCATTACCATAGTAATAGCTGAGATCGGCGGCGTACTCATAGTCACGCCATTCATCAGCTATGAATTGAGGATTTAGCCTAGCCTTCTTGCGCGAACACGAACCGAGCGCACCTTCAAATGCCCTGCAGAAGTCCAGATCACCGTCGATCTCCCAACTCCACGCACAGAGATCCATCATGACTCCTACGTCCGTGGCGTTCAGAGTGAGGCCGTCTAGAAAGAAGTTCAACCTATTGGCAGTGGTGTTCTGGAAGGTCGTCCTGAAGATATTGGAGTTGTTGCCACCGGCGGTCATGGGCTCTTGGTATGCGGGGCAGGAGTTGGAAGGAGTGAGTGAGTCGGCCCATGGCGCGTCCGACGATGCATCCACGATGGTGATCACCGTAGCTCGGTTGAGATTGGTGTCGTTGAGGTAGTTACCTTGCGACATGTAGCCGCGCGTGAAGTAGGTTGCAGTGTCGACGACGCGCTGTTGGTTGGATGCCCTGATTTTAACGTCAAACGCTTGCCACGGCTATCGTATGTTGGACAATCGTACTCACCACACTGTGAAGTTTGCGCCACCGGGGGTCATCTTATAACGCTTCCTCAACCTGACACCAAGGGCGAATGCGTCTCCTGCGCCAGTGGAGTCCATGAAGAGCGTCTGGTGGGGAACATCGTCCATCGGAATAACCCAGGAGGGTATAAAGGCAAGAGGACCTCTCGCCAAGTAAGACGAGTTTTGAAACTTGGCAAAGAGCTGCTGCCAGGTGGCGAGTGAACCAGGCTCCGGGTACCGACTGTCCTCAAGAAAGATACTAGTCAGATCGTGCTACATGTTCCCAAAAAGACAAAGACGTACTCTCCATGACGGACAACGTAGGCGGCTTGATCGACAGTGCAGCCCTCCGGAGTCTCGTAGGGAATGCCAGCTTGGGAGGGTGCAGTGTAGAAAGGCGAGGATCCACCCGAGTGCTCGGTCGGATTGAACCCCCCAAGCGGTTCGAGCAGCGAATTGCGCATCGCAAGCTCGAGTTGACTGTCGAAGTGTGGAACGAACTGCGCCAACGCCAGTACTCCGAGGTAGAGCATGACGAGTGTCGCGCACATGAGGCTGAATCGAACGGCCATAGCGGTCACGTCGCTGGCGGGCGGGCGGCGTAGCAGGGTACCGGTTTGGTCAGCTCTTGAGCTTGAAGGCACGGCCGTAATCACGTTTAACCTCGTTTATATGTGAAGATTTGGTTTTCATGGCGAGTGTCGAGGACCGGTCCCAAGCATTAGGAGTTCTCCTCTGCAGACGTTTCGTAAAGTACGCCGAATGGAGGTAATGAGTCGGTGAACATGAACGTGCTTCTCGACGGTGGGATGTGATACCTGCGCGAGGAAGAACGTTTGTGGCGATAAGCAAGTGGTCGACTTTGTCAAAGCGTGCAACGCACCCGAGACTCATTCGCGCGCTTCTCCAGCAAGCAGTGGCATGAGAATCAGAGCTCTCGCTGTGAGCAAATATAGGTCAGAGCTCGACATGATAGCTGCGTGGGACATGGGGTTCAAAGCCGTAGGCGATGACCGAGGCTTGGACGAGATTCGGGGCGCTCTTGACAGCAAATGTCAACAGATGTGAGAATGCATCCAGGTTATGTTTTGATTGAGAGTACTGAGCTTGACGTCAAAGTCGTCGTGCTGATGGCGAAGAGAGCAAATGCTAGAAGATCATTGAACCGTCCACTACACCAAAGACCTGTAAAAATAGGTTTGAGGCGACTTTAATTTTGAACGTCATGGAGAACGTGTCCACGTACCTTCATGCTATGCCAAGAGCATAGTCAGCACTGCATTACATTGTGCTTCCTCGGATATTCTTGGCACAGTGGCTATATTCTTAGGAAACATAAGAAACGCGATGACCTTGCACGCCGTTATCGGAGTTGATATCGTCCTGCGATGGGTACCGGACACTCACCGGCCTCCTGGCGACTCGTCGCCGTGCCAAAATGGAGCGTCAGACTCGCTGGCTGTCAACGTGAAGCACCAGAAAGTCTGGGAGTCATATGTCGTTGTGAGAATCATGCTTTCATGGAGAGGATCTCTTCCGATATTTTCCAGCGAAATTGGTAGATACAGCCCCTATGCTCGAGTCCCGTGCGCTGCAGATACGCCTCGGTACGCCAAAATAGTACGAGGGTCGAGATTCCATAGAAGAGCGGCCGCCACAGCACTGCTTGAGATGTGTCGCTCTGGGAAACAAACAATCTGTTTGGGATGCCCGCATGAAGGATCGTGCAACTAGCTGCATACGCCCATCGAGCGAGTCAAACCACGAAAACGGACCAATGATGACAACGCACCTGCTGATACTGCCCACAACGCTTTTGAGTTTGTGCATTCCACTAGCTATGAGGGTGCATTGATCCTGATGGAGGCCGCGATGCGGAACAGCTGTACGAATCCGGTTGCTTTCAAGGTTGTCCCATCTCACCTAAAACCGCGGAGACGGACTTCGTGAAGCTTTCGGAACGGATGTACATGCATAGCGATGATGGATACAACATACAGTTTCATTGTATAGTCCTGAAGCCTGAGGCCTGAGCTCGGGAAAGAGACTCAGGGCGTAGCTGTAGATTACACCCACAGTATCCGGGCACCTTGGTATGTCCGCGTTGCATTACAACCCCTTTGCTGCAAAAGGTCATACCGGTCCTATCTTACAAACATGATGTGTGAGTTTATGCTGTGACCTGAGAAGAGAATGCGGACGCACCTTTGCAGCTTACATCCTCCCACTCCGAGTCCATGGTCGATGTCCCTGCTCTCACAACCTGACCTTCCTCATCAAGCAATTCGCACATTGACGCGTTTTTTTTCGATTGAACACGTGTATTGCAATTCGGTCGAGCTTCACAGAGACATGAGAGGATGAGAGAGTGGCGAGCGGGATGAGATTGAGTGGCGTAAGTGGACGTTGGTGGTCAAACAGAGCGGCGCACTTAGGCGCCAGGCAGAACAGCATGATAGAGTTGGTCGAGAGTATGCGGACATTGCGAAGAGTATGTGGAAAAAATTGTTGTCCGTTATAGCAAGTGCCAGCTATTGATCACAACGAATGATGAAAAACAATTCGTCTAACGAAGAGAAGACTAGAATACATTTGGGATTCGAGCACGAGAGATCAGATTTCTATCTACTACACAATAAAGTCAAGGGGCAACGCGAACAGCGAGCAATGGGTACCGAATTCGAACCTTGAGCAAAGAGCACCGAAAGCAAAAAAGAGCAAGCAGCAGACAGCCAAAGCGGAACGAAGACGGACATAACTATGAGACAGAGCAAACAACAAGCTCAGCATGAAAACCGTCCAAACACCTCTCCCATCCTCCGCACCCATCGAAAAGCTCAAGCATCATCCGTGATGATATTCCCAATACTCAACGGATTCTTCTTCCCTCTCTCCGGACTCTCCCTCCCTCCAACCCTCAACGGCGCAAGCTGGATCCTCCCTCCACCTCCACCTCCAGCCGCAGCGCCATACCCAGAATGGGGCGGCTGCGGACCATACCCATCAAACGCCGCTGGCCCAGGCGTGCCCCAGTGCGCATGCGTCTGGGTGTGATGGTGCTGAGGTTGGTGGTGCGAAGGATAGGCAGCTGGTTGCTGGTGTTGTTGACTTGTCCCCCAGCTCTCTTGCGCGGACGTTGGAGTGGGCGGTGCTGGAGGTCCTGGGTAAGCACCATACGCCCCGCTCGCACTTGTTGGAGGCGGGTTGAGCTGGTACTGCGCTTGTGACCTTCCACTCGCATTTCCATACCCTTGTTGAGGTTGAGTCGGAGGTGGTGGGGGAGCCGTACTGAATTGAGATGACGCCGTAGAGGGCGGAGGCGGGTAATGAGAATGCGACGACGATGGCGTAGGAGCGGGGAACGACCCGAACGCTCCTCGAGACTGCGAAGAACTCCCGGCAGATCCACTCCGTTCTGCAGGTTGCCCGTAGTCATACGCTGTGCCTGCGCTCGCCCCAGGACTACCTGGTGCACCTGTTCCTGCACCGTATGCATGATGTTGAGGAACTTGAGGCTGAGGCTGCGGTGGCTGAGGAGGTTGGGCCTGATGGTCGTAATAGCCACCATATCCCGTCTGTGGTTGAGGTTGTGGAGGAGGCGGATACCCACCGTAGTCACCATACCGCTGAGGTGGTGGTGCTGCGTGTGGTGGTGGTGGACCATACGCCGAAGGATGGTGACCAGGATGGTGCTGATGAGAAGGTGGCGGCGGGGGGTAATGTGAATGGGTAGCGTAGGGATCGTAGCTTGGTGGCGGAGGCGGAGGAGCACCCCATGTGGGAGGAGGATACGATGGATGTTGGGGTGGAGGAGGGTACGACGGATGCTGGTGCTGGTGCTGAGGAGGGGGCATATGCGCGTATGGATGAGACGGGTGTTGGTGAGATGGGTGTGGAGGAGCGTAGTGACCGGGATGAGGAGCCGGCGGCGGAGGCGCGTGGTGAGGATCGTAGTGGTATGCTGCCGACGGTGCTGGTGCTGGCGCAGGGGCCGAGAATCGATGATCGTATGCTGGGGGCGCATAAGCATGCTGCTGAGGAGGGGGTTGGGCTTGGGGATCCGGTTGCGGTGCACCCAGCTGAGGATCAATAGGTGGCCAAGCAGGTGTAGCCTGAGGAGCTGTCGTTGCAGTTGCACTCGTAGGGCTTACATCCTCCATATCCGAGGGTCCCGCAGTCGGAGTCGCAGCTACAGGCGTAAGGCCGATCATGCCACCTTCCGTGTGGCCTGAATCCTGTCTAGCACGCTTGTTCTCCCTTCGACTCGAGTGGGAAGGTGCCAAGCTGACGCTCGAGGACGACCCGGCGGTATGGATGGAGACGTTCGTGCTCGAGCTCTCCCTCCTGATCGAGCCACCAGCTCCGGTTGACATCGATCCCGAGCCAACAGACCTCCTCCGCCTCTCCCGCTCTCTTTCCCGTTCCCGCTCATCTTCCCTCTCCCTCTCACGCTCGCGCTCCCTCTCCCGTTCTCTTTCCTTCTCCCTCTCCCATTCTCTCTCGCGCTGTCGTTCTCTCTCCCTCAATTGCTCCCTCTCGCGCTCCTCTCTTTCCTCCCTCCTGTCCACCTCTGCCGGCGGCGGCGGATGATGCGCCCTCTCCTCGTCTACCTCCAACTCCAACTCTCCAATCCTCACCGGCGGATCCGAGCTACTCGGGAAATGCGTCGCGCTCCTTGACGCCGCGCTGCTGACCGACTGCGGCGGAGCCGGCGGCGGGATCTCCAATCTCATCGGTGCCGGTGGGCCACCGCCTCCACTACTGCTGGAGGAGGAGGAAGCAGACGATGCAGCTGGAGGGACGCTGCCTGGTGGGACGGTCAGCGGAGGTGGCGGGTGCATGTCCAACCGCACAGGCCCGCTGGGTCCTCCGAAGGGCTGATTGTCCAGTCGTACGGGCGGTTCCGAGCTACTTGGTAGCGCGGGACCTGCACTGGGAGCTGGAAGAGGAGGGGCGCTGAAGCTCGAGGAAGCGTTGGAACCAGGCGGAGGGTCCAGGCGGACAGGCGGGCCAGATGACGAAGGAAGTGCGGATGATGACGGGTGCGGTAGAGGCATGGGCAGCGGATGTGGTGGAGAGAGGGCTTGCATGGGTAGCGGCCGCTTGCGAGTCCGGATGTCTTTGCGGATGCGGATCTTGATGCCTTGGTCGGCGAGCGAACATGAGAGCGGGGTAGATTCTGCGAGCATCTTGAGTTGAGCTGGCGACGTAGATTTACGTGAGAGACGTACCTTCCATCCCTGGGAACTTCTTCGCGGTGTAGACGTAGAACGGCGCAGAGAAGATTGACTTGCAATGGTACACGCTCGACCCAACGACCTCGAACAAACTCAGTTTCAACCTATAGCTCCCCTCCGTGCGTACGCTCAGATCGGGGAATACGAAGAAGCCTGCATCTTCGTTCCCGTTCTCCGAGTCCTTGAGGTGATACAGCGACGAGACGACCGAGCCCGTCGTACACCGTGTTTTGCCATCCTGCTAGCAGATCAGTACACGTCTCTCGAGTCAAGGTGAGCCGCGTACCTTGAGCCAATGCAACTCGATATCCTCGTCTGGTTTTGCTAGGCTCGCAAACATGAAGTAGTACGGATTTTGAAGGAATGAGAGAGACGACGAGGGACTGGGTGCTTCTGCTCACGGTCATCAGCATTGCGGCTATTGACGATACAGAAGCAGACGTACCAGGTGAACTAGCCCTACTCGAACTGCTCCCGGGCCTCTTCGCGCTATGGTCATTGACCCGCAGCTGCACGATCGGAGGTGGGTCGATTGGTCTTCGATCGGCTAGCAAAAGGTAAGAACAACGTCAGACAAGGTTCTCAGTGTACGGTCAACGGGTGGTAAAACAACAGTCCTCAGGCGAAGTGGGTGCAAAGTGGGTGGGTACCCCTGTACAATGTACAGTAGAGAAAGTCCAAACAAGCGAGAAGGAATTTGGGGATGGAATTCCTGCCATAAGAGAGGGGAGTGAACCTTTACCGCCGACACCACACATTCTGGCCTGCTTGGGCTCTTGGCGAACAGTGAGCTCGTACTCTCTGAGGTCGAGAGGCCGTGCGTGGGTCATGGTTGGCGTTAGTCCGTCCGTTGTGTTGTAGTTTGTGTCAGGATAGGTTGTCGTAGTCGGGTTGAGGATAGGAGGTTGTAGAAGAATGTGTATGATCAGCAACGCTGTAGAACCAAGAGGAGAGACGAGAAAAGGAGCGTGAAGAGAGGAAAGAGGGACGTGGAAGTACTTGTAGCAAGAGGATAGACAGTGGGAGGATGATGAGAGTGCACGAAAATGCAATGCACTCGAACCAGTCGCTCGGGTTCGCGTTCTCGTCCGCCTGCTGTGTGTCCTCCGTATCCTCTGCACCGTATCTTGCTCGCGATTCCGGATGTCTTGCACTCGGCGGCACCCAAGCGCGGCCAGCGACGACGACGACGACACCGACACGACAACAAGCGTAGAAACCAACACAGGAATGGACGGGAGGTGATGGGAGGGCGGGGAGCCGACCCAGATATTTGGACTGGGTCTACCACTGCGTTGGTACCCTTGCCGGGAATGCAAGACATGACTCCTCCAGCTTTCCTCCTGCCCACACACCCAGATACTCATTTCTGGTTTCCAATCAAGGTCCAAGCAGCATCGTGAAACCCAAAATTCTCGATGATAACATAAAAAAGTGGACGGAGAGCAGGCAAGAAGAGTGATAATGGCTGAACTGGACTCACAGACGTTCCCTCTCAAGCTCGGAATGTGCTGGAAGAGTCGCATGAATAAACTGATGTTGCTCCTCCTCCATCGCCGTCGTTTTCTATGTCCAACTCGAAGACTTATGAGAGCGTATGAGCGTCGACGAAAAGTATGGATGCAAGCGACGACTTGTCGACGAGGAGGACGGGGAGATCGAGTTTGGTGTGAAGCCAAAAGTGGTTCGCGAATCTGGGCCAATCGCAACCTTGTCAGGCCACGTGGCTCTCCCGATCATCTGTGCCAGGCCCTCGGACTCGGTTCCTGTCTCCAGGCGCCCATCCGGCCTCCCGACTCTGCAATTGCAATTTCGTTCTGAAGTCGAACACTCCTCAGGCCTCAGCATTGGATTTCTACTCTTTGACCAAGATGCTGCTCTACTACGCTGTTGCTCATTGGTCTGGTTTTGTTTACAAAACTACTCTCCCCAAAATTGGCCCTCACACCGCTCATGTGAGCCGAGTCTTTCTCTACTTCCTCCGCGCATTCTCTTCTATCTTTCCCTTCGGGCCACCGCGACTCTTGCCTACCTAGGAACTCAGAGCTCACATTCCCCGGGCTTACAATCTTTCTGGTCTATCCGTCCCGTGGACCCGTCTCCAGAGCTTCCGCGCAGTTCATTATCGTGCCGGTCTCGTGTTCATTTCGGAGGTCATGGTCGTCCGTCATCCGTCACGGTCATGGTAGACACTTGAGCGAGTGTGTCTACGAAGCTGATGCATTGACGCATTGGATACTGCACTTCAATAGGTACGCATCGATTCGTTTTAGAAGCGGCGATATGTGCTTGGTACTAGTGAACCGAGCATTGTCAATACTACTGTTGTGCCAGCTTTCGAAACGGTACGTTCGGTCCTCAACTTCAAGCACGACACCCTGATCACGCACCGAGAAATTCAAATCGTGGTCGTATATACGTCTCCGCTCTTGCCTACGCTGGCGACTTGGCTTCCTTCGCTGAACCTCCAAGCCACTGTATTTCCCGTTCGGACCACACTGTCCCCGGATCCCGGTCTTCAAATAACCCGCCAACTTACCCATCCCACGTCTCTTGTGCGAACTAGGATGCCCCATTTTCTGTTCCCTTTGAGTCTCTTTGAGACCTTGTGATTGCTCGTTCCTGGTTTTGCAGCTCGGTGATATGGTTCGCTGGGAGCGCCACGAAGCTGTCGAATGGCGGAGTAGGGAGTCTTGGCCGGAGAGGATGGGCATGGTGGGTATGTGTGGGTCCCGAGTCCGTGGTTTTGGACGTCGGCCTCACGAGGGGTACAAGTACATCTTCCTGCAAATATGTACACCGATACGCCGACATGTGATGCCTGAGACGTAGCCGTCGTTGCTCGAGTGTGTATGCAGAGGGCCGAAAATGATCAGATTTTCAACTTGAAAATACATGTACAGACTAAGAAAGTCACGTTGAACTTTACGGTGGGATCAAAGAGATCAATACTCCACGAACGATGCGGTACCGCTGAGGGATTAGAACCCAAGCGGCTCATCTTGTTTCTCGGCGTTGTCAGCTTGGACCTTGAGGTTGCTAACCTTCGTCTCAGCCTGAAGCCAGTCCTGAGGAAGTTCGTCTTGAACAAGAGCATTGGCGATCCTGTGATCAACAAACGAACAGGAGGCATAAGTCGCGAGACACAACGGAGGATCACATCGCTTACTTCCGCAAGAAGAGATACGAGTTGATCCCAGCAGCACTCGTAGCCGCAGTCCAATTCGCGTCCACGAACGCCTTCTTCACCTCATCACAAGCCGCGTCGAAATCAGGGCCAGGAAACGCGTTCACCAACGCCCTGATCATGTCGCCTGCTTCTTTGGCGACAACGACGTTCCCCACCATCTCATAGACATACCTCCCAATCGTGGCTTCTTCGAATTGTCCCTTGAGCGTGACGTCAGAGATAATGACAGCGGCCTCGGTTTCGACTATGATGCCGATGGGGGCGGTGAGGCCGCCGCAGAGCGTCGCGCCGAGAATACCACCGCAGAGGGAGCTGAAGATGATCGCGACGGAGACGGCGGGAGACTTCGAGCTGTACGTGAGAGTCTTGTGCACCTGCTCTTTCTACAATGTGATGGAAAAGGGAGAGAAGAATGAAATGGTGAGTACCGACAAGATCTGAGCATGAGATCGTAGTATAGTACTGACCAGGTCGCCGGATACAAGATGGACAGCCGCGATCAAAGACTTGACGTAGGGAGCCCGCTCGAAGAACTGAGCAATAAACCTCGGAGTGTCGTTGTCTACGACAGCGACCAGCCTAGCACCTGAACTACAATAGTAAGCATACCATCAGCAACGGGAAGGTTGAGAATCGCAACGAGTACAGAACTTACACCTCATGAAACACGAATCCTTCGTCCAGTCTGTTGTCCACGCAGTCGGACAAATCCGTAGAATTGTCCACAAACTGCCCGTTGTGATTTTTGAGCTGAGCTTGGAGGAGAGCTTGCCTGCCTGAGATTTTGAAGGTCACTCCTTTGGCGGAGTAGTAGTAAAAGTGCCCTCCAGCGACGAAGGAGCCGTCTTTGTTCTGGAAATGGTCGAACAGGTCGATGGAAGACGGGTGCATCTTTCCGTCGGAGGAAAGGCAAAGACCTTTGAGAAGAGAGCCTTCGACGAGGGACATGACCGAGCTGGAGTACAGGATCTTTCGGCTCCTAAGGTGCGAAAAACAAGAATGGTCAGTCCAACTGGAGCAGACTGTTGCAGAGCAAGGCGTACGGTTTCTGATACTTCAACACACCCTTCTCATTCTTGATGAACATGTCGAGATCGATGGACGTAGACACCCACACGCCTTTCTCATCTTTGAGATCAGCGTACAGGATGCTCCCATACACTCGACTGTTGCGCGCATGCTCGGTGAAGTTGGTTTTAGAGAGCGTGAAGGATCCGTTGTCGTTGCCGAGGCAGGAGTTAAGGTCGAACGTGCTTGTGGGGGAGATGCAGTCGTCGCTGTCCCTGTACTTGGCTTTGATCAGGGAGCCGTGGAGCTCGATGGCGACGGAGGTGACTGAGAAGGCCATGCCGATTGACTGACGGATAGATCGAAGAGGTGTCGGTTGGCTTAGCTGGACCTGGCAGGTGCGCTGAGGATTTGCTGAGACCTCATGCGCCCCTTTATACGTTTTACTAAGTTGTTTCCGGGCCCCAATCTCGAATGCTTTCCCCTACGCTCTGCATCCTTTCTTCCATGATACAGAGTCATGGCGCGCGACCATTGGCCAGTGAAGACTTGAAGTAATCCGATGTAGCGAGCGGTCAAGATGCTCGACACGTCCAATGGAAGCGATGTGTGACCAATCGGTAAGATACTGTAATACTCGTCAACGTGGTTCCAGACAGCATCTCATCGAGAGTACTGACCCTGGTGGTTCACAGCAAATTCAACGGTGGCGGCACGCCGCCACACTCAGAGGACGGGGCCTCGTCGGATGTTGAAATGACCAGTGATGCCGGTGTTTGCCGAGATCGCCGAGAGCTTGCCGTTCGCGCCAAATTTCTGAAATCCGAGTCTCACTGCGACGCCGTCACTACGACTCTACGAGACTCGAGCTCGAGTATCCTCTACTCGGTTATGAACTGTCTCAAACATCCATGGAACCGTTTACCAGGCGTCTTCACTAGGTGCGTATCGCACATGTTGTAACTTCGTCCGCTGAACCTAATAAACCCGCTCTCTGTCCTCTGTTCGCAGATCTCTTTCTGAGCCTCATAGCGCTCGGTCGAGCAGCCCACAATCTCTATCCTGGAACGGCCCATCGCGTCTTCAGCGTCTTATGGCACAATGGAAAACGAGATGTGCAGCTTGATAACGACTGCGTGTAGCAAAATACGAGCATGGAGCTATGAAGAGACGCGGAGAGAGCGCCTTCGAACCGAGTCAGAGCGCCATGAAACTTCACCAATGAAAGCCTGGTCTGCTCGGCGTGACAACGCGACGTGCTCAGGTCCACGAAACAACATTGAGAGGTCACTCACGCGCGTATAGCTTTCAGCTATTGGCTGGTCTAGGGTCCTATGTGCGTAGCGCAATACCTGAGCCGGGTGAGTCGGTATTGCTCGATCCTGACAAGAGGGCTGCTAACCTTCGACCACCCTCCCTTAAACAGTACACTTCGATGATCAAGACAATCATACTTCGCCGCTTCAACCTTTCACATTTACCACTGCAGGCCCTGGGCCCTGTCTGATTTGAATGCTCGATCACGAACGTTGCCCGTTACAAGACTGGAAGATTCAAGATACATCAATTTCACAGTTCGACACCGAGTCATGGATCAGCTCCAATACCTTCTCCTCGACCTGAATGGACGCCAAGTATGCCCAGCTTTTGCTTCTGGAGTCTCGGAGGTCCGATGGATCTGTAACACACTATTGACAATACTGATCGTCCGAATACGAGTCCAAAGTTCCGATTTCAAATGCATGCCAGATTATACACCACACAAATTTACAAGAGAACAGTATGTTAGCGAGATGTAAATGCATACTACGAGGATGGCTCGATGAAGATCACTGCGAGTCACTATTGGTCTCCCCGTGGGTTCCTTCTTGCCTTGAAGTCAAGGCGCGTCGGCGTGGCGTCAGCGTTGACTTTACGAGCTCTCGGAGTGGCATCGTTGTCCTCTATGTCGCTCGCGCTGACTCCTGGTGCTACGGAGTTGCTCCTGCTGCGTAGATTGCGACCGTGCGATGGAGTGGCGGGGCGTTGGACTGGTGAATCCGAAACCATGAGCTCGAGGATGCTGTCAACATCGCTGAGTCCGTCGTCAGCCATGATTGATATAGCGATGAATATGATGCTCACCGTGCATCCAATCCTGCTTTCCCTTGCTTCGCGGGATGTTGATCGTAGTAAGTCTTCAAGAACTCAAATTTGCGGCTGTCAAATTTGGGAACGTCTCCAGGATTGATTTGGGTATATGCCAACGCTAAGGCGAAGAAGGCGATAAAATCCAAAGCACAGACTGAGCCGTAGGGGCATACTTCTGAGATGAAGAGCACGTTGTCGGGTCCCGGGGGCCGATAAAAGAAGTAGGTCTCCGCAAAGGACGACAATATAGAGAACCGAACATCCCTGTGCTCATTCTTCAACTGTGCGTATATCTATCAAGCATCAAGAAAGCTTCAGGCAACAACGACTACTTTGTAACGCTTGAGTGTGCATCGTACCTGGTATAGAATCTTGGCATATGTGCCCATCGTTTCATTCTCATCTTTCTCGAACCAGCAGACCTTTCTTGGCACATTAAGGATTCGAGCTCGCCGGAGCGCAGCCATGAGAGGACCGAAAGCCGTCGAAGACAAGGAGTTCCTGGTTTTCCATTCTTCGTTGATGTCACTGAATTCGACGCCAACATCGGGAAACAGGCCTCCATCGGGAGTGCCTGCGCCTTTCTTGCCTTGACAGGCTCCTGCATACATACGCTTGTTCTTCCTAGAATCGTCGAGCGCGATCATGAGCTTGAGGAAGCGCATAGCGGGCCAGATGAGGGCCCCATACATGCACAGGGTGGTGTCAGATTCTTGGCGAATCTCCGGCGGAATCATGTCTGCGCAGTATGCCGGATGCATAGATTCGTATAGGCGTCGGTCGTCCATATTATCAAGGTCGAGGACTCTGGAGGAAACTTGTTTGAAATAAGGGTTTTCCATCAGCTTGGCCCTCGCCAGCTTCCGTAGATCGGGAAACAGAGCGACCCATTGGAGTTGGTCGGAGAGCGAATATGCTTTCTCTGTCTCTGTGAGTCCTCTGGTGGAGGCTGAAACTCTGTTATTGAGCATGACGGGGGGTTGGCCGATAAGCGGAGTGGAGATGCATGACAGGATGGTAGCAGTTGTGAGAGGGGTAGATTGAGAGGTTGTACGAGAACGCTTGAGAACTCGAGACATGAGGGCGATTCAGAGATGGAGGAACGAGGACCATCGAGGGAGACATTGTCGAGTTATATCTGGTCGGAAGTTGCGCTTTGCAGATGGATACCCTTTGCGTCGAAAAAGCTGAGAGTGATCGCGCTTTGCAAATTGCCAGGACTGTTTATCCGATACTTGCTCTGCAAAGCCCAAAGCTGCTCAGCATTCAGGTACAGGGAGCAATGCAATGCAATGCATTCAGTGATATCGGAAGAAGTCCAGGAACCTCGGAAGAAAAGGCAGGGAAAGCGTACAGTCCAGCAGTGCGACGCTTTCCTCAACGCTTTGGGTATCTTCGGAGTTCTCCGGTGTAGCCTCATGCCAACGCACGTGATCGCGATGCATAAATGCGCGACGCGACAAGAGCCGCTCGCCCAGACCTCTCACAACTCGAACATCGTCCACAGCCGCAACATCGTCTGAGCAGCAGCTCCGACCTCGCATTCAACGCAGCATCCAGTCTCCGAAACGATGCCGGACTGCTCTTCACCTTCCGTCTTCCACCTCGAGTTCGACTTGGCCAATCGTCGCTTCGAAGGCCCCAATCCTGCAAGACTGCTCCCCAACTATCCGCACTGCGAACTCAACACTGCTGGCGAGCCTTTCGCTCTCGAACCTCAGACTATCAGAGTCACAGACGTGCTGTACTCCGGCGATCGCTCCACAGTGTATCTTGGGC
This sequence comes from Steccherinum ochraceum, assembly GCA_004332605.1. NCBI lineage: Eukaryota > Fungi > Basidiomycota > Agaricomycetes > Polyporales > Steccherinaceae > Steccherinum > Steccherinum ochraceum. The sequence goes on along the minus strand of RWJN01000195.1, from coordinate 1,906 downwards.
GCTGCAGTACGGGCTTGAAGACGGAGCTCGCGCTGAAGTTCACCAATGAGGATGACGTCCTCGCTGAAGCTGGTGCTTACGATTCCAGCGAGGCTCTACAGGGCAATGTTATACCCAAGCTCTTTGGCGTCCTTTTTGGAAATATGCGCAGGAGAGGTGCCAATATGGCGTGCTTGGTTTTGGAACGGTTCGGGAGCCGAATCGAAGGGTGTTTCACGGATTTGGATACACTGGAGAAGTACGTGTCTACAGTTTCTTTCTGTATGGCGATCAGTATTCATCGTTTGCACCATGCAGGGCCAAAATATTGGACAAGCTCGTAGTGGCCCACCACGCAGGGCTCGATCCGATTGACTTTGCGCCGCGGAACGTCTTAGTCCGTGACGGTGACTATCGCATCACCGACTTAGGTCATGCGAAACCCCATCTGGGCCCCTGTCGATGGACGTATGGATTTGTGCAGCACGTCGGGACGAAGGAATACGATGACGGGGAACCAAAACGAGGTGGTTGCTTTGAGATATGGGAAGCGGCGGTCATGATGGGCTTTTGGAATGCTAGTAAGTGTGCTGAATCTTCAACAGCTGTAAGCCGTTTGTCTCATTAATCCTTTTGTCTTTATAGACAAGCTGAGGGTATGTGGGAGTCTATTCGTGGATAAGAGCCCCGATCTGCCCTCACAAGCTGAAGTGGACGATCTGATTACCGACATTGGCATCAGTTTTGGGACAATGTACGACGAAGCTCAAGTCGAAGAGCTGGCGGTCAGATATTATCGAGCGATGAAGACGAGGCTCATGGCGGGCTATTCATGTGAGCGACTGCGGTCGCTGCGGCTCAAGGTCTCGTACGAGGTCCACAAAGAGTGGCACATTGAGAAGTGAGTAGCCATTGAGCTTCGAGCCTTCACCGAATCTCGACCGCGTTACTGACATACCTTACTTTCTGCTCCAGCGACATCCCGTTTGAACCTCTTCCCCCCTGGGAGGCTGCTGCTGCAGAATCCGAAGACGAGGATTCTGGTTCGGAATCATGAAGATTTTCTCGTATGAGCACCATGTTCTCAATACCCAGGCTGTATTTTTAGCTGCGCAGGATATACCCCTTGTATTATACACATGTCTCTGCTTATCTACCTGTTTACTTCGTTCACCACTGGATCTCGACTGGATCTCGGAGTGACTTCAGCGTGATCTTGCCAGCCGGGGAATGTAGCGTTGTATCCCAGCGACACGTTGGCGACACGGTCACCACATTCAAACTTTGCGCGTTACAGCAACATTTCATTCATCACAATGACTGGTGGACATCTCATAGCGACAGTATTTAGTGCCACGTATGATCTGCAACTTTGCATTCATACGCAACATTGGGTTTGTGGCTAAGACGTTGTACTGCAACGCAAGGACAAGCGTCATCGTAGCATTGTATACGAACGGCGGCCTGGATGAAAGACCGTCCAGCATTTGGGGATTAAGAATGTAGAATCAATAACCGGCCACCAGTGACCGTGAGGCGTTGAAACTCAACTTCTTGGTACACTGTTCAAACGAGACTCTCAACCCTTGACTATGATCTGTGGCAACGAAGAAAACCCTGACGCTGTCATGTCTGCAATTATAGGAAGATCAGGGGCATAGTTACGATTGCCACATTGCGGGGAACGCACCCGGAGCCGTCTAGACTGTACCATTCTTGATCGACGAGTTCAATATGTATGAGCTGTCTCGTCAAAGGCACAGAGCAGTGACGATACTCGATCTGCATCAGGGTCCTGTACACTTCCTTCGGCCACCAACGTCATAGGCAACCGAGGGATGTTTCATAGTGAGCGCAATAGTCAAGGTGACAGCGGAAGTTGGTGTTAACTTTCGTGGTCGTCGTGAAAGTCGGGGGCACGTTTGGA
>RWJN01000194.1:0-55991 GCA_004332605.1 Steccherinum ochraceum | reverse complement strand
CTCTGCGGCAAAATTGGAGGGGGCGGTGAAGAGTCGGATTGCGTCAGCTTCTCCGGAGATTGTGGGTCGGATGCCAGCCGCGACGATGACCAAGAGAATTGCCGTGCAGAAGCTACCAGGTGCACGCGTTGGCCATTTGAGAGAAGATGAGAGGGTAAGACGTGTCTCTGGTGAGCAGCTTTGACTGCAGCTGAGTGATACCGCGCGGCAGACGAGCTGATTCATACCAGCACTATAAGCTGCGGGCATGACAGAGAGTGAATAATTACACACCTTATGACAAGACCTTCCCGCCTCAAAGCAGATATCATCCAAACCGACGTCTTAGCTTTCAATGACACCTTACAACCGCCGAAGTATGGCTACTGTTGGGTCTTGCAAAGCAACCTCGTCCACCAACGCACCAGAAACGCAGGAAGTGATGAGAAAGCGGAGGGAGATGAATCGAGGAGGGGAAGATGTTGCGTGACTGTTGACGGTGTCTTCAAGTTGCAGACAGAAACGCCAGAAGACGCGGCGCCGGCGTCGCTCGGCAAGCACGTGCTAGTTCCTTTTCGGACTCCTTGTGCCTGCCCGGCAGTTGTGGCAGGGACTCGTCAGTTCTTTGTCCAGTTCATTGTTCAACCGTCAACGTCCATATTCAACGTCGGCTTTATTGTCGTTCGACCGTATCGAACTCACTAATTTCTACGCCATCGTACCTACCAGTGAAGAACCAATGATCTTTGACACCATCTCGGCGCGCTGATAGGGACTTCAAGAACCAAGCTTCAAGCAGCTCTTTTTTCTCAGCGCAGCATCTTCTTGCAATATTGAACCCTGCTCTCATCTTGTGAACACCTTAATAACGTCGCGCAGCGAAACTTAGTCGTTTCAACACTCCTGTGTCAACGTGCCTTCTTCTTAATCAAATTCACAATCCTCTCTCTACACCTAGTATTGTAATTGCGTGCGTGCGCGCATTCTATTCCTCCCGCTCCGAGTCGCGTAAATGCTCTCCGGCACCAAGTCACTTGTCTTGGGAGAGGACGCCACTCGTAAGGCCGAAATTTGCCTTCGGAGAGCTGAGGCCCACTCTGAGCTGCGTTGAACATGTAGCAGAGCTTGTGTTTGGGTGGACCCACCCTATTCGAAGAGTTTTGAGCAAAGCGCGTGCGGTGGACCTTGGCAGACGGCCGTGTTTCGCGAGCCTTCGTGTGCAACCGGCGCGGATGCAAACCAACTTACCTTCCTTTCCGGGAAGACGAACGCCGCTCGTTCCTTTTTGGTTCGGTAGATCCCCCAGCGTCTCTCATCCAAGATGGACGCGACCGTCACACCCGCGACCGACACAACGCCAGTGCCCGCACCCACCGCTGGAGAAAACGAGCCATCGCCCACTCAAACGGCTGAATCAGAGGTTACCGACCTCGAAGTCAAGATCAAACTGCTCTCAGACCTACGGAAGCACGTCAATGATTTACGTCAAATTCCTGGCCATCTACTCCGACCGCAATCCGCGTTGTCCAGTGTTCTCCCGATACCTCAGTCAGAGCAGTCGCGACTTAGTGAAGAATTCGAAAAAATCAAATCCGTTACCGATAAATTGCGCTCCGAGGATGCTCAAAAGGCGCTGACATTTGTAAAGGACAGCGAGTCCAAAGACAAGACTGGCATCCCTCTGAACAAGCGACGGCTCGCTAGTGAGCAGTCTGTACAGCCAAGGTACTGCTCCGACCTAGATGATGTTGTCGGTAAACTGAATCTCTCCGGATTCTCCTCACCACAGCAGTGCACCTACTCCAGAATCTCCGCAGCCGTACCCTTCCTTCCAACCCATCAGCTCTTCCTTGCTGCCGGCATGGGATAGTAACAAACCTCCCGTTCAAATCGATGGCCTTCCGTCCTACATCAGAGACTTCAACCACACACACCCTTCGCGATTGCACATTTGGTCGTATCGGAAACGAGACGAGACGGTGGCTCTCACTCCGCCTGTGATTGTCCGCTTCACCATTCGCGACGTCGTCACCGTATACGTCACGCTGGATACAACGGACGATGGCTCGCTCATCACGGAGAGTGCGGTAGCATTTGGCCCTCGCGAGAAAGTCCGTGCTTTTCGCTGGTGCATATTCCTCTTGCAGAGACAAAGTTATTAACTGCTGCGGCAGAAGCCACCTCACTCGCAGTCTGACTACGCTGTTTATCAAACCCTTTCACAACAGCTCGTCAGGACGATGCAATCGCAGCCAAGTGCACCGTTCCAGCTCGTCATGGTATGTCCTCGATATTTCGATACCGGTGCATACACTTATCGATGCAAAAATTTGGCTACAAGTCCTTGCTAGAGTCATATTCTGACCTCTTTGTGCGGCGATGTATGTCCTGTCAGCGTGTCGTGTCACTGGAGGGACATATCCCGCCTGTAGTACGCGTTTGGATTTTCGAACCGCCCGAGGAAGGACGCTGGGATGCACGGCATACGACCTGTCCTCGGCACTAGGTGCTGTTTTGCTGCGCTGTAGAGCGACTGAAGCACGAGAGGCCCTTCTAATGGCCTGCCTCGTTATTTTCTTGGCATGTGCTGGTAGCACCACTCGTATGTCCGAGAGCATTGTATCATTGCGCACTGGAATGCGTTTCGTTTGCCTGAAAACCGCGGTGTGCTTGCTGCCCGCGGATAAGAGACTTTGCATGGTCGCCGTGCAGTACTTCCAAAGCCGCGAGGGCAGGGTGACGACCCACTCCGGAGTGAGAAAGCGATTAGTACGTGTCCTGGAAGGGCAAAGTGTATGGTGTCTATCACTATGACAAGTCAGACGTACGCAGGAAAGGGGCTCATGTCACGGAGCTTCTCGCTCCCCGTGTCATCGTAAAATGAGTTACGATCTGAAGCATCATCCACCAAACGGCGAGATCATACAAGCAGGCCCATGTCATACAAGACTGCTTGCTTTGGACCTCTATCGTGGTGCAAACGAACTCAGTCGAATAGTCGTCATTATAGTAGCTGCGTTCGGAAACAAAGTTCTGATAGCGTCATTTCTATCCGCTTCAAGGGACGCTTAGGGATCCTCGCTGGATCACTGAAAGGCTACTGTACAGCGGGGACCAACATCTCCGGCGACATTGACAACACATTGACTCCGTCGATTGCCAAGCGTTACGGGCCGGCAACATGACGGGACGCAGAATGCTGTGCGTTATAGGTTGCCGGACCCTCTCGCAGCGGTTTTTAGCCCCGTTCAGACGGACTCCCCGATTTCCGATGGTGTTTGAGATGATACCGTCGTGAAATGCGCACAGGAGAGGTTGGGGATCAGTGCAGCTTGGAAGAGTGGGGCGTAGGTCGCTCATTGACGATCGAAGCAGCACGTCAAGTTCTGCGTAGAAGCCACGAAAGAGATTACTGGACGAATGTATGTGATTATAAGCGCCACGGATTTGATTGCCGTCTACGTACCTGGTGAAATGGGGTCAGCAGGATGGCAAGCGTCACGGTTAGGCGCGACTGAGCGTTCAGTAGACGCAGAGGGAGACAGCGTTGCTGATAGCATGCTCGGAGCGGGTGGAATATGGTTTGATTTCCACATCCAGTGAATGGAGAATGATCGTCGTATTGAGTGAGGAGAATTACACTCGCAGCCTCCGAGCCGAGCCGACCGCTCGTGCAACACGGCGGAGACATGCTGTAGCGACGAGAGTGTCGCATCGATAGCCCTGGTCGACAGTGTGAAGCAGTGCACATGTGGGTGGTGGCAGGGTCGGGCAGGGTCCGCGTTCGCAGGAGATTCGAGCTGAGATGGGATTGATCGCTGCGGGACGATCTTGCAACAGGACAGCCGAAGGGAGGGGTAATAGACGCCCATTGTCTCTCCCGCAGGCATGCCCAAATCCGGTGTTAGCCTCCTTGCACTCGTAAGCACAACCAGTGACCCCCCTCTTGTTCTCATTTTCTGCTGATGGTATATTCCTCTGCGCGGTCGTGTCAGTATTCTGTACCGCTCTGGTGGGTCGAATTCGTTTACTTATCAGGAGTCAGCGGTTCTATTGTAAGCGTATTGCTGGCCACACGACTGACCAGCATCAGCTGGCATTGAACATTTCACAGCGGTGACAGAAAATGTTTTTTGTACCGGCCCAAACACGCCCTTGTTTTGGGTGACGGCTGAATACCGTCACCTTACGTCGCAAGACTCGAAGACCCATTGTGCCAGGCTTTCTCCGGCCTCATCAAGTTTCCAGCGCCGCCGATCGGGCTCCATGCTTTTGTCTGCTTTTATAGAGCATGCAACGATCGCTCGCGACATCCTCCTGTCCGCCCGCATTGTTGAGCGGCAACATACTTAAAGCACGCCTCATCTACTTCTCCTGATTCCCTTCCCTTGTCTCTCGTGGCCCTTCTTCGTATTCTGCACCCTTCCTCTGCAAACACCCTCGTGAGTCAAGTCGTCAGTTATTTCACCCGTCTCCCGATCGCAATTCTGACGCGTGTTTCTAGCAGCACATCTTAAAGCCAAGTATATGGAACAGATGAACCCGCAGGATTGGGAATTCGGTTTCAATGGCCCTCGATCCACACCCCGCTCCGATTACGCGGCTACCTCCATGGCAGGACCGTCCAAGGCAACAGATTATAGCCAGTATTCATGTAAGTCGAATCTCAGTCACAGCATATGTATCACCGGAGGATTGAGCTTCTGAATTTCTTTGTCTGATTAGACGATGCCAGCGGACTTCTGCCCACTACCCCCGGTCAAAGGGCCTCGAATCGTCTCATATCTCCCAGAGGATCTTTCAAAGTGCCCGAATTCATCAGTCTCAAAGGCGACGCAGGTTGGCCCATCCGAGTCTCAGTCACCTTTGTTCACCAGACGAACGACATCGTCTTCCTGCGCCTTGTTCTGGGAAAGAAGGCTCTCACGACCTCCGTATTTCAACTCATAGCTGGAGAGCAAGGTATCTGGCAACTTGACGCAGTCACACCTCCGTGCAACGAAGTCCTCTACCCATCGTACGACGTCCCGCTCGCGGTCCAGGCGTTGCAAGGAAACGGAGAGATTCTAGACGCGTTGTTGATTGGCGTCTTCACTTACACTTCGGGTATGCTTAATTCTTGATATACCGTGGCGTGTATAGTGTATTCACGTGTTCTTGAATCTCACGACATCCCTTAGCGCAATCGTCAGCGGCTGCGGCTCATAGTTCCATCGTCCGAAACCACAATTCCGAGCCGTCGACTTCTACGATTTCCACGGGAGCTGACTATCCGGATGCAGTTCTCGCCAATCAGTCGCCGCGTCGCTCCTCTTCTTCACCCTCAGGCAGTATACGCCTCAAAGGCCCCAAGTCTACGGTACGCGGCGTCGACCAGAAGAAGGACCATGTCCTCATGCGCACAAGGCGGCTCGAGCCGGGTGAACAGCCGGGCGAATGTCACCGTGTTGCTTTCGAGCTCTTGACCCCCTTGGACACCATGAGTGCCGACTGGAGCGATGAAGAGATCGACGTTGGTCGGCGGCTCATAAGATTTAGCAGCGAAATAGACGGCGTCCGTCTGAGGGTATCTTGCGAACGTCTTAAGCAAGAAGAGTACTCAGAAGGCGACGCCGTTGTGTCATGCATCTACCGCAGGGACAACGCAAGTTGTTATTTTACCTCAGTCGACATCATCTCCTTGTTGGAAGGACTAGTGGGTGAGGGATTCGAGATCGAGGAGAAGAACAGGATTCGCCGCAATCTAGAAGGCTTCCATCCAGAAACAGTGTCGAAGAATCGCAAGGACTCTGAGGAGTTCTTCCAGCAGATCATGGAGTTTCCCTCCCCCAAACCCCGCCATATAGAGAAGGACGTGAAGGTGTTCCATTGGTCTATCCTGGGGCGTGCCCTTGATAAGATAATATCAAAATATGTGAGTAGTGAGATCATTCGTGATGATCATTTGGTTCTGAAGGCTCTAACATGTGGCTCTCAATAGTCCCTGTACACTCATCCTCGAAAATCCTCACCACCTTCGAATAATCCTCTCGCCCACCTTGTGCCCTCTCCCTTGGCTGGTGTCGGAGTACAGCCGCCCGTCGTGCCGTCACATCCTCATGCGAATGCTTATCGCAGTCTCTCATCCGGCTTAGGGGACCCGTTCTTTTCTCAGAACGAACATTTTCCATCGGATATACGCGAGATGGAGTTTTTATTCGGCGCCGATCATCCATCCACGCAATTATTGCTGGGCCACGCAAGTCCTAACTCCAGCCTGGACTTCTGGCCCTCCCTCCATAATCATCCGTCTCCGGCACTCTCACCATCACCGTCGGACTCCTCGTCGGCAGCCTCAGATATGCACGCGGCCTCGTTGTTCGGTGAAGTTTGGCCAGAGGATTTGGTGCAGTCTCCGTACACAGTCCCCACTCCACTCCAATCCCAAGAAGATGCCGCATCATTTCCGTAGCCGTTCATCCACTTGATTGTTTTCTAAATTTCTCATATCGATTCTGTAATGCTCGCATTCAGGATATCTTCTTCAGTTTTGTTCGATCTCATTGCACTTCCGTACTGAACTATGGAGTGGCGCGTCCATCGTGGCAACGTCATATGAACCACTGCGCAGTAAGAACCTTGGGGTCATGCCGCACATTCTCCTTATCCAGTAACCGCTGGGCGGAGCAGAGGCAGCCCACACATAGGCACGCGCATCATGATTGGTCTACCTGCACAGTCGGCCGCTCTTCTCGACAGTTTCCCGTGGTCACTTTATCGCAAATGATAAATGCTTTTAATGTGTGGCCCACGAGGGTATAATATACCTGTCTGATACGGCTGGAATGCGGATATTCTCCTTCTTCGATAAACACAATGTCTTAGTTCGCCAATAGTGCTAGCGTAAACGCTTCGCTATGTTGTGCGAGCCGAGCAGACGGTGAACCCGGACTCTAGAAGCGGAACACATTGAATAAACTGTCCAACTCCACGTGGCTTTCAGGCTGACAAAACTGCAGACACCCCACCCGCTGCAATCGGTTGAGCGAGACGCATTCAATATTTAATACCCAGCGGTACAAACAAGAGAGGATGACACGTCGATCTCTGCCAATCTCACCAAGGAGTTCATGGAGCCCTGTCAATTCGGTAGGCTTAGTCGGAAGGCATCGCTTGGAAGTACATTAAGGTTTCGGCTATTCAACTGTACAACATAAACAAATAAAGACAAGAAAAATGAATCCAAGATACACAACGTCCAGAGAAAAACAGAGCGCCGAGATAAAGCAAAAGGAGAGAGAGTACTAGAATGAATGAATGGATCGGTATATGAGTGATAAGATGCGCTGCAGAAAGACGAGAGGAAGGAATAAAAGGAGCGAGCTTGTGAAAGCATGATAAAGTGTGAGTACTGGCAGAACTATCCGTCTCTTCGGCCGAAGTTCAAACTACCGAACTTCGAAAATCGACCTCGCAATGAGCCTATGCTGCCCATGGTAGAACCCGCCACCGATGCACTTGATTGGAGGTTCATTGGCATACCAGCGCCGTTGGTGTAGGAATCATGAGGAGAACCCTCGGATATGGAGTCGCTACTAGTGTGATCGCGGGGTCCAGACGCAACGCCATTGAAGCCATGTCGGGCAAGATGTGCAAGATGTCGCTGAAGAGGAGTTGATTGCTTGGCAGACGGAGGGTGGTCGCCGCCCGAGAGCCCGTTGGGGCGACCTGTGAGAGGAGGAGGGTCTAGAGGGGTACGAGCCAAATCGAGGGGAGCGCCAGTGAATTGCGAACGCGTCCCGGAACCCGATTCCTTCATTGATGCGCTGGACTGCGCGTCGTTCACGGAACGCTGGTAGGGTGAGGATACAGATGCAGATTGCTGTTGACGAATTTCGACGACCTCGGACGAAGGGACTTCAACAGACAACCGCTGAATCTCGTCCTGAAAATTCTTGCGGAAGAATGATTCCAGTGTGTTGTGGAATGCAATCATCTGGGGCGGACAAAGCTGTCCATGAAGTCTGAGGCAGCTATCGATCATGCGGACCTGGAAACCGTGACGTCAGTCCAGCTGCCCACGAGAAAGCAAAATCAGGAGGTAGAGTCTAGCACACCTGGTCATCTACAGCATTACGTAGCTTCTCAACCTGTTCTGCGCGATCAGGAAAGCGAACGATATAATCGCTCGTGAGAAAGGTCTGCTTGAACAGTGCAATCCCTGTATTAGCAGGCGCGTCGACTGCCGCATTGAGGGTCATCGATAGCGGTGTAGTCGCAACATTTTGTGATGTCTTCGCCAGGGAAGAGTAGCGCACATTCAAGCCGGCAAGCTCTCTTGTCCTGGATTCTACCTCTTGCAGCGCGGTGTCTATAGGGGAGACCTCAACAATAGCGACTTCCAGTACTTCAGATCTTCGCAAGACGGTCGGGAACGCTTCTTCCGTCGTGAGGTATGTTTTCTCGAGCCAGTTCTCTTCTGACCCATCAGGCCCGATCTTGGTGGTGGGGCGAGAATAGCTGAAGACGTTGATAGCACTGCGAAGTCATTGTGTGAGTGCCGCAAACCTATGAATGTACCGCAAAGCTCACCTGTGCTCATAGTACGATCGGATCTGGGGAGGAGCGTCTGGATTTGTGAACACGGGAAGCTCGCGGTTCGGCTCGGGGCTGACTGCAGTGCATTGTATGTACTGATCACTGCCGAATCGGATATCGACAGGTGGATCGCCGATTGCCTTGAGTAGCTGTGCGCCCGGATGCTTGTTGAGCATCCTCTCACAAAATGCACCGAACTTCTCCCATTCGTAGCCACGGTACTGCGAATGAAGATTAGCACCTACTGGCCAGGTATATGGCATAAAATAGCGTACGATGAATTGCTTATTTCTCGTCGCGTTCGGGAAGTTGCCATAGAATGCCACTTTGAAGTAGTCGGAGTAGTACCGCTGGTCAGTGACGATATGTTCCAATAGTGCTGCTTGATGCCTTAGAATTTCAGCTAAACGAGCACTGGAAAAGGTGCATTTAGTCAAAGGCCTGTCAGCGGAGTATTCGAGACGCCTACTAATTGAAGGTGACCTCAGAGTGCTGATACGCAAGCTCCTTGCATATATCGATGGCATTCTCCCATGCTTTGCCTTTGCCTATCCCACTCCTGTGAGAAGAGATCATATCGGAAAAACTCGAGGAGGACGTTACCTAGATAATCTAGTATCAACAAGCAAAGAGTCTCTTTCCTATGGAACTGCGATTGTTGAGGTAGCCCAAGGTCCTCCATTGGCGGCGCGAAGGAATTGAGATCCCACTCGTGCAGATCAGCGTGGAGCTTCAGAGTCAGCGCTGCTTCGACATAGTTTTGCGACTGCAAGTGCATCTGGGGAGTTGCGTCAGAGGTGCGGCGCGGCGTACCGGGTTGACAGTTACTCACATTGACCAACTGATGGACGTATTTGATGTAAATCTCATCCCTCCCAATACGGCGGATGAAGTTCATCAAGCGCAGCTAATCGCAACACATGAGCAATACAACCATTGTAGCGTTCACAGGAAAAACGAACAGTTGCGATAACTCTGTCATCAGCGAATTCTTCTCCTTCCGGCAAGGCTCGTACGTTGAGCAAGAGCTCGAGGAAGATGTCGACTGCGTCCAAGAAGTTAGTCACCCGGCTTCGGAGCTCTGCGTCCACCTCGGAGGCCTCGAAGAGTTGGCGAAGGTTGCCAATGAAAAAAGCACGTGAGATCCGTGTAACTTCGTCTCCCTTGCTATCGGACATAAAGAGGGTATCCAGTTTGCTGACCAGCTCGTTCTCAATGTTATCGAAGTGGCCCGACACATGGAACTCGGAGACAATCATGCAGTACAAGATGTGCACTGCGTTATAGCGAAGCTGATCATGATGACTTAGGCAGAGATTGATGACATGCCCCACGAGTGAGTTGAGGGCATGGTGGTAATTCTAGTAGCGATCAGTCATGAAGACGACGGTTATGAAGTAAAAAGGACTTACTCCGTAACGAGCGATGGCTGCAGCATCGGGAGTTTCATCTACTGGCCACCCGAGAGCATTCCATAGGCGAAGGAGAATAGCAGCTCCTTCGCCTCTGATGTCGCCTACCAGCCGCCAGACCGCGCGTCGTTTCTATGAGCAGTAGTGATCATTAGTTGCATTCAACGTCAAGATCAATGTAGAGATTACCTGAGCACTAAACTCTTCAATGGTGAGGTGTTCCGAGGACAGGAGTCGCAACAACAAACTGAACGCCTCTCGCCACACCTGGTTGTCGAAGGGCTGCGCTGAGTCTGATTGTGTCTGCTCGTTGGGTACAAACTCTCGCTCTAATAGAGACGCTATCGGATCCATGATTTTGATAAGCACTTTATGCACGAGGATATTCGAGTTTAGCCAATTTGCAGGGAAAGCGTCATTGCTTAAGATGGATCCGCCGACTCTGAATATCTGCGTCAGAAGAGCGGCAAAGCGATCTCTGCCTTCGATGTCCAGGCTCAACTCCAGGAAACTGAGGAACACTTTCCGAGGAGAGGACAGCGCGAGCACCAGGAAAACAGTGGCTGATTCGCCAAGGCCGGTGTTGTACACCTGAATACCGGTCCGGGTCGTCGAGCTACTTGTAGGCTTGGGTAGGTCGGAGACAAGGGAAAACGGATAGGACTCGGGAAAAGTAACAGGTGGGAGGTTTGCGGCAGGACTCGCAGATTTGGTGCGCTCAATGGCCCTGAGCGAGGCAGGGCTCTGGAACTCCTGATAGGTCTCGAGCACCCTGAAATGCTATGAGGAGGTGATCACATCATCAAACAAGGGTTTGACTTACTTCGGTAGAAGGGAGAGTAGATATTCAATGTTATATTGTTCCTGCCGTAGTAAAGTTCGGTCGCCGAGGACGGCGGGGTCCACCAACATCTGCTGCAGCTTGTCCAGCATCACTGCTATGACGGCAATAGACAATCTGGATCCTTCCAGCCAACTGAGACGCGCCGCATCTTTTGTGGACTCTGAGTCGGTCGAGGAAGTCTGAGTATACTCATCAAATCGCCCGAAGTGAGGTTTGATCCACGAGATGACGGATTCAACGAGGAGAGAGCGGGCGTGGGTGTTATCGAAGAGAAAGCTCTTGGTTATCTGCAGATACATAATAAGCTTCCATATGATAGTCTTGCGGTTCTTTGCCGAGATGCTGTCCGCGAAACGAAAGTTGTGGCGATGGTGACCAGGTCTGGAATAGAGAAGACTTTGTTGAGTTCCGGCAAGATCGACGTGAAGTGCTGCAACGCAATAGTCTGTGTGCCAATGATGGAAGGGGGTGACGTGGAAGCCACCATACGATTGGCTTCGGATCGGATAGGTGATCTTTCAACTCCCGCTTGAACGCTTCTTCAGTCTCGCTGTCCGCGCCACCAGCTTCTATCTCCAAGTGCTTCTGGAGCTCTCTCGCTCGAGTTACGAGCTTGAAGATGTAGTGCCACACTTTCAGTGCCGATCGGAGACTCTGAGCAGTCTCGCTGTTGGTCGGATCTTGCAAGAGTGCATTCATAGCGCGGATGATGCGTGACGCGGCGGGCGGACAGTTGAAATGGCTCTCGATGTAGACGTCGAGAACGGGCTGGAAGTTGCTAAACCGGCGATCTTGAACAATCCCCAGCACAGTAACGAGCGCGTTGAAAACGAGAAGGTCCATATGGCCCGCGGAGTTGACAGTAGAAATCAGGATGGAAAATAGGGAGTCGAAGATGTCCTGCAAGAAGCGAACAATTTCCACTTCTCCGACGAAGGTGAACATCGTGAGAATGGTGGAGAGGACTTCTCGGTCGGCGAGCTTCTCCCAATTCAGCAAGCTCAACAATACCGAATTCTGGGTGAATTTGGTGGAGCACAGCGAGGACCGGATGATCAAGCTGTCCCGAAGAAGAGGAGCAGCTTTCTGCATTTCCACAGGGATCGAGAGTTGGTCTGGTCGTGCATTGTTTGGGATCCAAGCAGGCGCTTGTAGATACAGCTCCGGCGTGAGCTGCGACAACCGATCTGCCTTGTATAGCGCGAGGGTATGGCTACCATCCTCCAAGAATGCCCGTCCATCAGGGAAGAGAGGGAGATATGCGAAAGCAAACGGTTTCTCCAGATTATCCACGGAACCGCCACCGCGACTCACAGAACGTTCTCGCATGCTTCGGTACCGGAAGGTGAAGAGTAGGTGAAGCTGCTGAGCACCGTGGAAAGGAAGCTTGACTTTGACCAGCTCGCCAAAGGTGGGTTGGCTCGTACGCATGAATACCATGGAGTGAAATTGTGACATCTCTGGCTCTCCGCTACATTGAGTGATGGCGCGTTCCAAAACAAGGCCCAGTCGGTCCCGAACCTCGATTGACACCTGAACATTGTTGTTTGATGCGCTCACAGATCCTCTCGCCACTTTCGCCACGTTCACTACCACGCTGCGGCGCGCGTTTGAAGTGGTCGTTGATGAGAAATCACCACTCCAAAGCTTGATGTACAACTCGTTGCGAACGTCCCCTGGGAAAACGACATCCGGAAAACCGAGGCGTAGGCTCAGCGGCGTGTCCTGAAGTAGAGAAGTGTTCTCCCGTATGATCGTGTCCGCGTCGCCGTAGAATATCTTGATCGATACTGCCATCATTTCGGCCCTTCACATATCACATCGTTAGCGACGCCCCGACGATCATGATCGAGGAAAGAAGGGAAGAAGCTTACCTTGGAGACTTCTCGAATTCCTTCGTGTTGTTGTTGAGGATGTCTTGGTGCAGCATGGAGAAAGTGGCTTCGTGGTGAGGGACGTAGATGGGCATAGTGTACTCTTTAGTAGAAGAGACTTCTGCCTGCTCGGTGACCATCTTGCGCAACTGAGTGAGCTCGAGAATAGCACACCCAAATGGTCGTCGAAAGTTTGAAGATTCACTTCGCCCGCTGAGTGGGGTTTCGCTGGTGATTGACTCGGAGAACGCTATGCTCGTAGCTGACTGCATTCCGTCTCTGGGCAAAGCTTGGGATATTCGACTGGACTCCATGATCGAACCCATCGTATTCGCCATCTTCATAGCTCCATTCCGCACAATCTTGCAGATGAGGTAGATCGGGTCTTGCGCATCTGATTGAATGATATCGGTGAACAGCGTCCTGATCTTCGCAGAGGGATCTCGAGCAAGGACGCCATTGTGGTTCAACACCGCACAAAAATCTTCGGAAACGAAGCGGCCGCCGTTTGCGTTGTATAGAGAGAAGAATAGTTCCGCGGTCTCCCCAGGGGCACAGGGAGAAGCGACGAAAGCTCGTAGATCGAGGAAGATGTGATAGAACTTGGCACGTGAGGGATGAGAGCCGGGGGTTTGAGGGGAACTGAGTGAGCCGAGGACGCGAGAAGCTCCCCGTGGCCGAGGAGTATCGTTCAAAACACTGGATAGTGAGCGTGTGAGGGAGTTGGCAGATGCGCCGAGGTCGACGAATGATCCAGTAGCAGGCGGTTGGTCAGGGTTAGGGTCCATATAAGCCAGCGCGGCCTGCATGGCATACATGCGCACTGCGCTGACCCAACTTCTGGAATCCAAATCAATCACCCTCAACATCCGAGTTGACAAGACCGCCCCACGTTGGATGCCTAACAATGATGTCAAGACCCTGCACCTGCACGACGTTCCCACTGACAAGCCTGGCAACGCATTGCCGGCGAAGGTTCACTGTCTCCTCTGCGCTCAACGTCTGCGCCAGCAGCTGCCTCCTGCCCAAATGTAGCGTCTCGATGTGCTCCCGGACGATTTGAAACATTCGATAGTCGCGCCGCGCCAAGTATTGGAACATCAGGGTGTGCCATTCCCGCAGAGCAGATGCAATCTCGTCGATGATAGGCTGCTCCGCACCTGCAGCGGTATCATCACCGGAGCGAAGGGACGGCCGAGGAGGAAGAGGCTTCTCGACCTTCGCCTCGGTGGGTGTGGGGGACGTTGAGCGAAGACTGGCTGGGTATACTGGCAAACGAGCCCGTCCTGAGTTGCCCTGATCTGGTGGAAGAGCGAGCTTGAATGATTTGCGAGGTGCTACACTCGCAGCGTCTCCTTCGTCATCATCCTTCAATGCGTCCATATCCCGTGCCCATGGCGGGAACGACTCCAAGTTGGGTTGGCCATTGGCACCAGTGGGACCATCGGCCGTACCTTGCGCTTCTGCACTTTCGTCGCGGACAAATATGTGGGAAGCCGGGAAAATGCCAATGAAGACCTGTTGCGTTTCGGACGGCGCTCTACCCGACGATGAAGAGGGATCCGACGAGGTGAGCCATGTAACGGGCGGTTGACGGTTTGTGCAGACGACGTAGCTAGAGTAAGGAGTATGCAGGGCATGAAGTCGTAAGCATTCCCCACAGCAGGCACAAAAGTTGAGCCGGACGCACCCTCTGTACCAGATACCCTCCACATCCTTGTCCCTTGGCGTGTACTTCTCGAACGCATACACCTCATCTCCGACTTCCAGCGAGACGACATCCCTGTGGACCAAATGCTCTTCTGAGGCGTTGCTATAGGTGCTGACCCTAGTGCGGTTGGATAGTCGGGTGTCTCTGCGAGACGGGGAAAGAGGGTGGACGGCGTAACCGTATAGAATGAGAGGTAGCGGCTCCCAGACACCCTTCCTCTGGATGGGAGGCTGTCCGGGGATTGAGACCATATTGGCCAAAGGTGCAGTAACTGCTCCTGGCTGAAAAGAGACGGTCTCGACTGAGAATATGCGGCAAGACTAGTATCTCACGCCGAGCGCGTACCTTCTTCTCCCGTCCCTGCAGCTGTCGCTGGTGCTTTCCTTCGTTCTTTCCAGCTATATCTGGTCTCGCAATACAGTTACGATCCTCCCAGGCGCGCGGAGTTCGGACCAGAGGAGCAGTGAAAGAAACAACAAGGAAGGGGGAGGTGACAGTAGTGGTAAATGATTGAGAGAATTATGAAACTCCCATTGTTGTGGTCTTCCATTTTTGGCGCTTCACGGAATGAGATCTCGTCTCAGCTTTCGTGTGCTTTGATGCAAGCTGAACGAGTACCGCAGCCTTTGCTTCTTTGCGCAGATAGTGAAAATACGCGTGCCCCTACAATTATTATCACTTGGAGCTCGAAGCTCTATACATAGTAATGAACGGTCAGCTCTTATTCAAGTACTGAGACTGTGACAAAACTGTAGACGGCGACTCTGCAACGATTTGAAGAGCCGTCGACGTTCGGTGGACTCATTGCACGGCCAGTCACTCAGCAGTGAAAGCAAAGCGTAGATAACCGAGAATGACCGTTCGGAGAGAAGAACCCAGCATTTTTGTCGCTGAAAGATCCTGAAATAATACGAGGATGGATCGACGTGTGAACAGCACATCATGACGGACGAGATCAGAAATAGGAGAAGGTTGGTGAATCACTGAGCGGTAGCACAGCTACCAGAAACAGCCTGGATCATCTTGAAGCTTCTGTCATTGAGATGTTGAAGCCTGGAGGATGAGATGGTGTTTGAGGTAAAAGCTCCGCATTCGTGGGACTCAGGGCGTTGACATGCTTCGTGAACTCATAGAGGGTATCAGAACGCGCCCTTGTGACTTCGCTGGGTCCGATGATAACGAGGGCCCCTCAACGTCTTACTACGTGAACATGCCACAATATACGCGAGTAGACTCGAAACGTTGTGTAGGGCCGTTGTCTGAGCATGTCTCGGACTACTCGGAAGCCGCTGTCGCGGCAGTCCTTGTTCGCTCGTTTGAGTCCACAACATCGTGTGTGGCTTGGGATAAGGTGGCATTGGCGAGTAAAAAACACGAGCGGCCATAGTGAGGTGCTGCACATGCCTCAAACGCACCGAGAGATCGAGGCAGGATCGACAGCGGGACTCGGGAACCATTGACATGCGAATCGGTGTGCTTCTGCGGTCTTTCCTAAGCTTTGGGAAGCAACGGTCTGACGACATCAGTAGTAGGGCGGGTCAGAAATCAGAAACGACTTCACATCTAAGCTTTCACCGAGCCAGGTTTCTGACCCTCGCGAAGCATGGGTCACCGTCGATGAAGGAAAGTGAGTCAGCCCGCCTGCGCATGACGAGGCACTCCTCCCCGAACTGTCTTCGGCAGGTCCGAGATGCTTCCTCATGGTAGCCCTATTGACCCCAACGAGCACAGATCTGATTACAGACAAATGACAGCTTCGCACGAGCCAATTTTCCAGAGACGGTCTCTCAAGAAATACCGTTACAGCCTGAAGCTGCGAACTATCTGAATCAGCGAATCGCATTCGTAATATAGATCGGAGTACTCACAAGTAGACATGCGAGAAAGAAGAGACAATACTCTGCTATGAAGGAGCGTTTTAGGTATGCTCCGCTCTTCGAACACTGAACGTTGAGCAGGCTCGAGGTTCTCGCGCGAGTCGGTGACGGTACCCAGGCTGGCAGGGTGTTCTCTTTTTGGAAGAAGTCGTCACGTGCAGCCTTAGGGCAGGTTTGATCGCGTCGCGAACCACTGGACACTCGCAAGAACGCTCTGGGAAAGGGTTCTCCACAGATGTCTGCTCTCAACTTCATAGCACCTCGTGGCTCCTAACCACTCTCATCGTTGCTTTCGATAGTTTATCATCGCTCCTTCTTCACAATGTCGGCGACCCTAAACGATCACGTCGACCGCCTCGCTCAACTCGCACACTCC
Organism: Steccherinum ochraceum; assembly: GCA_004332605.1. Classification (NCBI taxonomy): domain Eukaryota; kingdom Fungi; phylum Basidiomycota; class Agaricomycetes; order Polyporales; family Steccherinaceae; genus Steccherinum; species Steccherinum ochraceum. Next base: position 39,341 of record RWJN01000194.1, on the reverse strand, counting down.
ATCCGTTCCGCGGCCTCTTCGGACGAAAACATATCCCAACCATCGAGTCGGTCAACATCAACCATTGGACCATTTACACGCACAGTCTTGTCGACTCCTCTTGGGGATCTGATCAGAGACATTGACCCCTCGGAACTCGGCTTGTTCACTCTCGTCCAACCCCCACATCCCGGATCCGCGCCGACCATCAGTCATGAGAAAGAGGGAGAACAGACTGGGTCGAGTGTAGGGGAAATTGCGAGGGTGGGATTTGTAGGAGCGACACCTTTGAGGAAGCCGCCTATGACGAGGGATGGAACGCAGAGAGCAAGAGAGCACGAGCCGGAGGTCTACGCACATGCAGCGCTGAAGTATTTGGACAAATAGTGCGTTGCAAACAGTCCATCTTTCGGATTTGGTGGTCTGATGCGCATCCAAGTGATACCATTCGGCCTATGCCTCGAGCTGTGGAGCAAGCGGAGAGGATTCTGGAGCAACTTGCTGGTCTGCGCGAGAGCATCGATTCGCTCAGTGAAAAGCTCTTGCAAGTGAGTTCCTTCCCTGTGTGCGCCATACCCCACGCCATGAACTAAGTTCAGTCGAATGATGCAGGCCCTTCTGAGACTCCATCTGATCCCAAAACTATGGTCAAAGACGAAGAACGTCGTATTCAGGAGCTTCAATCTGAGATAGCGGAAATGCGAAAACACGTACGTGGCTTAAACATTATTCGCTGATCCTGCCACTGACCCACAATCTACACGCAGAAGGAAGCTCTGCTCAAGAAGAAGACTAGTATCCGAAGCGCAATTGCTCTAACACCGAGGCGGAAAGGGCCCGCGTTCAAGCCACCAACCTCCTCTATGCTGCTGTCGCCAACATCTCCCGATGCTGCAGAGCACTCGTTCTGGAATACTCCTGCGGCGGCGGCGCGCACGTTTCACTTTGCGGACGACAGTCTCCTCACGGATGAACAGATGGATCTCACATCTGCGATACTCTCTAGCCCATTGACCGAATCCGAGAACAGGCCGTCAATACCAAGGAAGCCCCCTGCACGAGAGCCGGCCAGACAACTCGCGTTTGAGCCGAAGACTCAAGACAAATGGTCGTCGTCGATGTCTGACTTGGAACCTGCAAACGAGTCGTTTGAAGAGCCTCTGACTGCCACAGACAAGCCAGATCCAGAGGAGGACGAACCAGATGGTGACGACGATGACGACGACGACGACAAGACGATCATGTTCGGACGTCAAGGAAACCCTCCTACATCTTCCGTGACACCACCGCAAGACGATGAAGTCACCTTTGAGCTACCATCTCCAGCACCAGAGCCATCAGCAACCAGGACACCGTCCCATTCAAAGAGGCAGAAGTTCAAGATTACGCAAGAAATGGAAGAGATTATCGTACGCCCCAATCTGAATTTTGTGGACTTACGATGCTAACCATTGCTGCTCACAGTCGAAAATCTGGACCACGATGGGAGAGGTGATCATGCCTGGGAACCCCTTCGATCTCACAGGCACAGGCATCGGTGTCAAACCTCCACGAGCAAAGGAAACGTTGTTAGTCCCTTTCGGCTTCTTCCTCAAATTATTTCTGATTTGTTGTCTTCAGGGCCCATTTACAGCAACTCTCCATCCAGATCACTTCTCCAGGCTCCCCGAACACCTCCACTACATCTTCCACCGCATCTTCTTCATCCGCTGTAGCTGGTGCTACAACTCAACAAATCCTCATCGCCCACGTCCTCCTGTCGCTTCTCGCCTCGCCGCCGAGCTACAGCCTATCACTCAGCAAGCTCAAGGAAGCGTTGGCCGCGAAGAATGGAGCGGTGACTGCCTCGGCGGTGACCAGACCCATCTATGGCTGTGTGGCGAAGAAGCTGCTGAAGATCGAGAGGGGAAGCGGAGAGCAGGTTGTCAAGTTTGATATCTGAAGGCCTGTATGATCTGGTTGCTCTCTCACTTTGTAGGTGCCGTGTATTGCTACGCTAAGTGACCCATGTTGTATGATCCTGCATGCTTCGCAAGATTGGGTTAGGAGGACTGAGCTGGCTGGGGGACGCAAGTTCGAGTGCGCACGCGAACGGCTGACGTCATCGCTGTCAAAAACACTTTTGCACTGCAAAAGTGTTTTCAAGGTGTCGGCGCAGACTCCGACAGAGGTTGCTTCTGGATTGACAGGTGTCTCCTGTGGCTGAGAAGTCTGAAGATCTGAAGAGTCATAAACACGTCGCGTACCATATCTGAAACGCCTCGTTCTACTCCGAACCATGCAACGACGCATTACAGATGCACTCGCCATAGTGATGAACTTGCGAAAACAGTCGAGTATGTAGCGTCTCAATGCAGAGGTAACTTTTGGGGGGCCCGTCAGCAGAAGTTGGACCGAGTCCTCCCGCCTTCAAATGACACTTACGTCATTACCGCGTTTGATCGCCGAGTTGGCCTCATTGCTTGCGTCCCGACTCCCAGGACCCAGACTGGCCACTTGGTCTCGTAGATGTCTACTGCGACTTGATGCATACAGTCTGCACGTGGTACGTTCTCTTGCAACCATCAACGTAGCTGTACCACCTGACGAGCTGCATCTCGCATCCGATCATGTCAAGTCAGACTCCCCACTACTACTATGTCTGCACCCGATCCGCAACCTGTCGTTCAAGTTGTGGCGGAAGGCGCACCCCCGACTCGTTTTGCAGATCGTCTCCAGAGAGACATTGATCCTATCGGCCGAGTGTCTTGGTCCCTGGTCGTATCTGAAGAGCCTGAAAAGGTCGCAGCGTGGCTTCTCTACCTCCATCGACGGGAGCATCGAATCGTATATGAGCTCGCCGTTGTCTTGACCGATGTTCTGAAATCGGTTACTCGGAAAGAACATCCTCAGCAATGCAAGATTTGGGCGCAGACGAGGCTAGCTTGCGTCGTGATGGATCTCGTGATGGAGCCCGGTATGTTCTCAGATGACGAGGACTCTTTCAAGGTAAGTCCATACTCGACTGGTGGTTATGCCTCCTGTTGATTGTTGTATTATCCTCCAGAACTTGGTCTACGGATCTCAACTTCTGTCTCTTCTACGATTCTCCCTTCGCATACTTGTTGGAAAATACGATGTCCCATACAAAAGGCAGTACGCTGATCGACACGACAGGGACTGCGCCAAAGACCTCCTCACCCGTATGGAGGCTTTTATCAACGCAATGTGGAACCTTCGTCACTTGATCCCAAAGAATCCGACTTCGGATGCCGACCTTGGTCGTCACCATGAGAGATTTCTTCAGTTTGCGTCGCCAGCTCACAAATGTGTGTTGACGATGACCCAGATCTACGACAAAGAGCAGTAAGTGGATTTTTATGGCTGCTCACGAAAATTGCTGACAAGAAATATTCTTACAGCAAACGCACGCCGCCTCCGCAAATGCGCGCAGCGCATTTCGTACTCTATTACTGGACCTACAGCCCCAACGTCAAAGACTGCGTCGTTGTTCAGAAATTTCTCCATTACTCGATCACAGATCACCAGGAGGACCCATCAGCCTTCGCTCTATCCGTGTTGCGTGCCCACCCGGCGTTCGGTCTTGACTTGTCGATGAAAATATGCTCACTACTTCGAGATGAGGAGTGCGTTGACTATCGGGCACAGACTTTGATGTCCATCTGCGCACATTTCGTGCAGCACGCTCCAGAGCTGTTTGCTCGTATAGCCACGTCTGGAGGTAAAGGCGGGCTCATACCGAGTATGATGTTCTCGTGCCAACGGCAGATGTGTTCGTCGCCGGAGAGTACATACTCAATCGTTGTACATTACGCTATGGAGTCATTCCTGTATGTTCGTCCGCATTTTCAATGATCTAAGAGAACTTAACTCATAACCACGGCTCTTTCACAGACACTTCTTTCGCATTAGGGAGACAGGGCCAGATATTCTGCACAACTTCGGCTCGTACGCTGCTGAGTACAACTTCATATCCATCCTCAGCTGGTATGTCATCAGCGCCGTAGAGAACAGTAAAGAGATGTGTCTGGGTGAGATACTTCATCTCCTAACTTCTCGTGCTGAGTGCTCACAAGTCTGTTTCTTGGTGCGGTTAAACAGATATATTTACTGTCATCATGATATCCATGAAAAACCAAGCGACGTGGTTACGCCAGGAGATGGAGGACCCAGATTCAAATCTCCGCCACTTTGAATTTGAGTACTCACTTCTATATCGATCCAGCGCGAGGGTATGGCACGACACCATAGCAAGGCTAAAATCTGTTCGGCCTTCGAGCGCTACCCAACGTGCTCTCAAAGCCAAAGCACTCACAACGTGGCGCGAATACGGAGACGACATTTGCGTAAAGGAGGGTGTCAATGTAATCACACTCAAGGAGCCATCACAGCTATGCGACTTCGAGCCATACTGGGACATTACCCGACGGTGCTTTTGGAAGCAGTGCGCGTGCGCGGTGCATCAAGTTACTCACCACCTTCGAGTGTGCCGAGGTTGCTACCGGGTTTTGTATTGCAACGCAACCTGCCAAGCACGGTGAGTAGCTCGACCGCTCCCACGCCTCCACCGCGTCAGAGCTCGTTGTCTCATCTTCATACGCTACACAGCGACTGGGCAGCAGGGCACCGCACCATGTGCAGACCCCTGGAGTCAAGGTCGCGTTTGCTAACGTCCTAGCCATAACGATGCTTGCCCGCTAGTATTTTCACCTCTTATTGTATTACAGGCTTGCAGTATGGAATCCTTCATCGACGAGGAGGGTGCTTGAGTTCAGTGGTGATTCCAGACTCTAACCCGAACCCAGCCGTGCCTGGACAGTGGAGATGGTGCAGACATGTTTTTGCGTTCAGGTTCTAGACGCACGAGTTGCCATGCACGCCTTTGCACGCCTCAATACTATATTCTAGCAATCCAAACAGTACGTGTTGAGTATACTTTGGAGGTCTAGAGATTGTCTGGACGGCTCATACGTGAGACGTAGTTGAGTATAATTTGATGCATTGATCTGCTCACCCTGTTTTCTACGTCGAGCCACAAGATTGAGATCCAGCGAGTTTTCTCCGCTCAAGTCCTGCCAACTCTCGTCGACACACCCACCTCGCGCAGGCGACGTTACCGAGTCAGTCCAAGCTTTGCTCAGCTGAAGTTGGTGTGGGAAACACAGCTTGGCAAAATTACTACATGGTGAAACGGTCTAGGCGTCCAGTGAGGTTGCCACAGCAACGCAGCTAGCCGGACTGCCTTTTCGGGACACTAATTTCTTTTTGCGGCACTGCGCGTCCGATCGTGGTCTAGGTCTTCAAGAAGTTCAAGTTACTCTCATCTTGCCTCCTTTCTCTCTCTCTCTCTCATTGCTCCAGCCCATCTCTAGGGTGCACTTGGATGTCTGCCCCCTAGCTCATATGGTTTAACGTTCGCTTCCTGCTTCGGGCCCGTCGCAATGGCATGAAACACGATCGCCAGCTCGTTCGTATTGTTCTACTAGCTTCTTGTCTTCATGGGTAGGCCCACGGTCTCGCACTTCTTGGTTCTTCTCATTGCTGTGTGGCATTGCGAGCGCACGTTCACCTTGGCACCCATTTTGATCTCTCCTGTTCGTTGTCTTGGGACCTGAGGAGTTGCGTTTTTCGTCGAAATGTGAGCTAGAACCCTCGTCCCCTCCTGAGGCTAGATCGTTCTGAGTTTTCTTGGACTTCAGGTACGCATTCCTCCCCAGCTTGCATTCGAGACCTCCACTGAAAATCTCATCGCTCTCCAGAACATCGCTGCCATCTCGCTATGCTATGCCCAGTGATTTTCCAAGGCCCACCAAGAGGTTCGAGGAGCGTCGCCCTGACGATCTAGCCACTCTACCAGGAGTTCCTCCTGATACTCGCGACGCCGCCTTTCGTTTTGAGTGCAGCAGTGAGGACCTATGAGTCCTCAGTCTCCGTCTATAAAAGCGAGGCCAAATGGACATTGAGATTTGTTGTGGTCCTCACTTCACTCTCACTCACTCACTCGCACCCGCACACACACACTTCCCTTAGCTCCAGTCCTAATCCATCAAGATGAAGGCCTTCTTCTCTACTCTCATTGTTACTGCCCTGGCTTTTAGCCCTCTCCTTGCTTCTGCTGCCCCTGCCCTCGTCGCCAGGGGAAGGGTCTCCAACCTCAGGACCAGCGGTTCCGCGACTACTGGAAACTCAGGCAACGCCAACGGTGGTAGCGTTGCGAACGTTGCCACAGGCGAGTCAGCTGTCTTCAACGGTCGGTTTAGCAGGAGTAAGTTTCCCCTCCAATGTTCATCGGTACCATACTCATCGTATGTTCAGACCGTGCAGGCGACGGTGGCCGCTCCATCTCTGGTGATGCCATCGGCGGAAACGGCATCGGTGGTGGTAATGCCGTATCCGGGAACTCTGGAAACGCCAATGGTGGCGACGTCCTGAATGAGGCAACTGGAGAGAGCGCGGTCATCAATCTCGGTTCCAGTAAGTGTCCTTCGATGTCTGCGGTCGCTCATCAACTCGCTCACTTGCGTACTCTCCCTAGACCATGCTGGAAATGGTGGCACTAGCCGCTCAGGCGATGCCATTGGCGGCAACAGCTACACCAAGCGCAGCTCCAAGGTCGACGCTTTAAGATACAAGTATAAGTCTTTCACTCCTCCTCCTCCGACCAGCGGTTCCGCCACGTCAGGTAGCTCCGGTGACGCCAACGGCGGTTCTGTTGCGAACATCGCCACCGGCGAGAGCACCATTCGCAACAATGGCCACAGTACGTCTATAATCTGTGATACGTCGGTGTATTGGCACTAACGTACATTCTTTAGACACGGCCGGAGACGGCGGACGCAGCATCTCAGGCGATGCAATTGGCGGAAACGGCGTCAATGGCGGAAGTGCCAAGTCAGGAAACGCTGGCAACGCTAACGGCGGCGATGTCATCAACGAGGCCACTGGCAAGTCTAAGATCATCAACAACGGCAGCAGTAAGTCTCAGAACTCTCTGTCGTTGAACATCGGTATGCTAATGCGACTTGCTGCTAGACCGTGCTGGCGACGGCGGCGTCTCGCGCTCTGGAGATGCCATCGGTGGCAACAGCTCTTGAGCTGTCCTGCAATGCTTCTCATGATCGGACTTGGATCGACGGATTTCTCTCGTTTTTTAGGCTTTCTAGGGCGTATCTGCGGTCACGTTTTCTCTTGGTCATTGTATTAGTTCATCTTCTCTTTACAAGCATATCTGTCTCCTCGTTTTTCTTTATGTGTGACCGGCTGAGTCTTGAGATATGAGGCCTGCAGGACAATGTGATGCATACTAACGCTGGATGTGAGGCACTGTAGTTTGATTTTCACTCAGAATTGCTGAAAGCAGGATACACGACACTTGAAAGGCAAAGAGTTCGAAAACTGTGGCACGGTGGTCCAACGACACTGACTCTCGAGTCTCAAGCTGCTGTTGACAACTTGACGCGTTGTTTGGTTGCTGCACGTGCACAGGCACGTGAAAGAAGCGCCTGATCTCCGGTGCTGGTTTTGGCTCTACGCGCCGGTTGACAAGTCGACTTGACTGCTCTTCTCAGCTGTTCCGCATACTTGCATCATGGTGAGCCTGTCGTGGTACAATAATGATGAAGCATGAATCTGATCAGCTTGCGTTTCTCTCAGCTGATCTTCTCTGTGTTCAAAACCCTCACAGACCAGACTGTCACAGTCGAGTTGAAGAACGACCTTTCCATCACTGGTGTGCTGAAATCCGTTGACCAGTGCGTAATTGCGAAATACTTGAATGTTCCCATTTGCTTATCGTGGGACCGCACGTTTCCTAGGTTCTTGAACATCAGGCTGGACTCAATAAAGGTGTTGGACGAAGCGAGGCATCCGCATATGGTGAGTGAATACACTTGAGACCTTCGCTGCATTTAGCTTACATCAGTGCTACCGCTCACAGATAGCCGTCAAGAACTGCTTTATTCGAGGATCGGTGGTGCGATATGTTCAACTGCCTGCTGAGAATGTGGATACACAGCTTTTAGAGGATGCAACGAGAAGAGGTGCGCCCTTCACATTCCAGTCACTTACAGATCGTGGTTTTGATCTTTGTCTGTGACGATTGCAGAGGCCGCAAGTCAGGTCAAGCGATGATGAGTCGTTGACCCATAAGTTACGATCGAGACTATATGGCTTAGCCATCACTATCGAAAACGACGTGGCGTGGCCAACCTTTGGCGTGTAACGAGCTACCAGGCTGCAGCGGGTCCAGGCGAGAACGTCGTTGTAGGGCTTTGGCGCGATTGTAAGAGTTGTATCGATGTATGAGTTCTTGTGCTGACCAGTGTTGGATATCGAGATATCCCATGTCACTATTTTATGTGCGGAGAGGAGTGAAGAGGCAGATGCTGCATTCGGAAAGCAGTACTAGTGATACGACAAAAGATCAGAGAGCGACGACAAGTTGGAAGGTCATGGTTATAGGAGACTACATGAACAAGTATAATGAAGTTCAACGAGGTTGCAAAGTGAACAGCCCATGTCCGAAAGACCGCAGTCAAACTTGAACTAAGAGATAGGAGAAATACTCAGTCGATGGTATAAGCAATCCGTTCGGACTCAGTGACATCGCCGTCATCCTCGTCTGCAGAGTCGGACATACTGCCATTCTCGGAGCCAGTCTTGGACGACTTCTTGCTGTCCCCGTTTGAGCGTGGGTGAGCATGTTCACCGACCAAAACCGTATGGGCGATCTCCTTCACCTTGGAGAGAACTGGGCCGTGTACAGTCAGCTACGGTAAAGTAATGCAAATAGATACTGCTCACAAGAAGAGCGACTAGCCTGGGGGCGGAGAGTAGGACGAGGTTTGATGATTGTGGACGACTTCCGAGTTGCCCCGTTCGCGCTACTGTTGACGCTACCATTGACCGTTGTCGTCGTTGTGGACACGGTAGTGCCGTTTGTAGTAGAAATGACAGGAGCGATCTTCGCGGTGCTACGAGGGACAACTCCGAAGGGCCGAAGTTTGAAAAGCAAATCACCATGAGCGTTGAAAACCGGATGGGTGAGTTCATACGATGCCAGGCCGGGGTAACAACCGTGCCAACAACCTTCGAACTGTTTAAGCTCGCCGAGGATATCACCGAGCTCAACGGTACCGGGTAGTTGGGCTTTCAGGAGAGTCTCGGGATCGGTGTGGACGGCGGCGGACAGAGCCTCGGTGTCGGCCTCCTGGAAGACGGGAGCGGTAGAACCAATCACTTCGATCTTAAGACCGCCGGATCCAGAAGTGATGGCAACCGTAGAGCTCCAGCGAGCAGTCGACTGTGTCCTGTGCTCAGATGGTCAGCATTCAAGTCACTGTGATGACGGAAGTGACCGATGGTGCTCACCCCCATGCACCGGAGACTCCCTTGTATCCCATCTTCACAGTCACGTTGCCCTCTAGCTTGATTTCCAGCGCACCCCTATTGAAGGTGGTTGGAACTGAAAGGTAGTTCTTGGTAACGCCTGCAACAATAGTTGAACTTAGCCTCATAGTGCGACAAGATACGAAGGTTTCACTCACATGATGTGGTGTAAATGCCGTTGGCGATGTGATCTGAGCCTTCATGCTCGTAGTTCCACTCATCACGGTGCTCCCACTTGTACTTCAGAGCACCGAAAACGTCCTTGACAGCGACCCAATTGCATGCACGGCCTTTCCTGATCTCGTGCATCGCCCAGGTAGTCAGTTCGAGCCTCCAAGCGCCATTGTCTACGCCGGCGAAGAGAGGGACGATGGTCGTGAGGGCATTGACACGAGCTAGTAGGGAAAGGAGGCGTTCTTCTAGGAAGACCTTCCTAGACACACAAACGGATCCGTAGGAGACACCTCTAACCGCATGGGCGATCCAATGGGAAGAGAATTTGAGTGTGAGTGATGGCAAGGTACGGAATCCGGTCATTCCAATGACGAGAATGACAGGTTCATCGACTTTAGAGAATGCACCCCAAGTGTGGCGCTCAAGAACGTGTTCGGAGTAGACGTGGAAGGCGACAGAAGTGAGACCGAAGGATGGTGGTGTGGATCCATTCTTCCAAACAGGAATTGTGTTGAGAATGTGATAACCAGACGAAGTGACCTGGCGGAAATAGTGGTTCTTCAAATAGGTGACAATAGCCTGAACCTTGTCGATGGGGCGTCGTTCCGTGCTCTGAAAGAGACCCTCAAAGCTGGAGAACTCGTGGACGAATTCAGCAGCTGCAGTTATCGTCAACCTCGCGCAAACAGCTCAGGATGAGAGAACAACGCACAGTGGAAGTCAAGGTAAATATGCTTTAAAACGCGGTCGGTCTTGGTACCGTGCTCTTTGTACGCCGCAGATCCCTCAAACTTGGTATGCCACGAAGACTCCGTCTCGTGTAGCTCAGTATGGTTACACATTTTGATGTCAACTTCAAATGCGAGACTAACATTGGCCGTCAGGAAACGGTCTGCATGTAAGATTTGCGAAACAAACATACCTCCAATCCTCAAAGGAATACTTGTTGCCTCTGTAAAAACACCAAGCGGTCTACAGTGAGATGCAATTATCAACGCTGAATCTGTATGGTTGACTGACTCTCTCCATGGCATCCAGTTCTTGAGCGTTCGGAGGAAACCTTCCGCAAGATTTATCCAGACAATGGCACGACCATTGCTCAAGAGTCGCAACGTCATCGGCTTGAAGGATGCCTGAAAGAAGTCGTCATAAGACCATTTGAGCAAGCTCGCATCTTTGCTGGTGTGTGCAGAGGTCCAGAGCGAGAGGAACTGCGCGATGATCCCGCCTTGAGAGATAGCGGTGACTGAGTCGAAGCCACCTAGGTCGACCTTCTCAGAGATCGTCTTCCACTCGATGCTGCTTGCGGTGGCGGTACCTTTGCCACCTGCGGTCCCGTGAATGTGGTCTCCGCAAGTCTCTTCCCAGCTGGCGTCGATGAGATGATGTTCATGATCGTGGTCGTGGTCGCCGTGACCGAAGTAGGGAATGATAGCAGGCTTTGGCCAGCGGTGGTCGTGATGGTAGATAACGTGGTATTGGCAGGTCTCGAGGATTTCGAAGTATTCCGTAGTGAAAAACTCCACCACTCGAGTCCAGACACGAACGGCGTCAGCGTTGTCTTCGTCGAGATCGGGGAAAGTGCAGAATTGGCGAACAAAACGACCGGCTACAATGAAATGTCATGTTCCTGTAGCGTTGAGAGCTGAGATAGACTCACTGTCGAAGTCGAGTCTGCAGCGGGTAATATTACCATCTTCTTCCGTTACAGATACAACATTGACCAGAACCGCGATTTCCCAATTGAAGTATGTCTCCCGAGCATCACTTCAAAAAGGATTAGACATACGAAAGCAGCGTCACAATGAAAACTCACACCGTGAAGTCTTCAGAGTCGTGAATGAACAACTCATCGATGGTAAAGTACAAAATGACCTCCTGGTCACAAAGAGCTTTGACACGGGGCGCACCCATCTTGACGTGGAAGTGGATGTCACCGCTGTAGGCACTGGAAGTGCTCCGGTACTCAGCAAGAGCGGTTTTGACGTCGCGGCAAGTGTGAGGATCGGCGGCGAGCATAGCGGATTTCAGCCAGCCGGTCGACAAGAATGCGTTGATCTTCTCAATGGAGACTCCGTGTATCTCTTCAATGGGGGCGATGGCGGTGGACATTGTGGAAAAGTCGATCGAGATGGAGAACTTGTCATCATCAAAGTCGGGGAGGGAAAACAAGATGTGGTGGCCCGCGTTGCTGAGGAAGCGAAGGTAATGGAGAAGGTAGAAGCTGAGGGCTTGTTTACTGATTTCCACGTCAGAGATGATGTCGATAGGTGTAGCCTCTGAGAGTAAGACGATGAGTGAAGTACTTGCAACTAGAAACATTGAACACACTTTGATAATCAAAGACAAAAAGCTTGATGACATGATTGCCATTATTGATCGTGCCATCCTGCCCTCGCAGACTAGTGATGCTGAAGGGAATGCGGAAGGAAGCCTGAACGTTCCTGAAGAGTCGATTTCGCTCACTGTATCTTCATGAGTGTGAGTTCATATTGGACATGAACCGACGTACTGATGAGCGGAGACTTTGGACTTAGAAGCATTAGCAAAATCCGTGTTGAAGTGACCCTCTTGGAGAGACAGATGGATTGCGGCGTCGTGGTTGCAAATGAATTCGATACGAGGCCTGCCGAAAGATGCGTGGAACATCATATCTGCTTTGGAAGCATGTCCCTTGGCACGATGCTTGCCAAAATAATACTCAGCCAATGCAAATGAATATTCTAGAGTGCCACGTCATCACGAACATCTACGGTGCGATGAGTATATCACGTACTTTGATTATCGGAGGGCTTCAAGCCTTTGCTATGATGCGACACACATTCAGTTGCGTTCTCCCAGAGGGCTCCCAACTGAGCATTGAGGTAGTGCTCAGCGTGAGGGGCGCTGTTCTCGCCGATGCACATGGTGTCTGAGGAAAACGAAGTCAGTCGACCGAACCAGCACGGAAGACAAACGACGTACGTCTGTGGAGAACGGATGGAAGCTATCTTAAAGGTCAGTTACTTGCGTGACCAGGCTCTTATATGGACCAGGCAAGCTGGTAAAGGCGACGATATATGGAGCATGACTCGCGGAGCTTTGCTGTCTCCATGGGTGTTCCTTACAACGGACGTCAAAGAGCGCAATCATTGCAGGCCCAAACACGACTTCAACCTGCGATGAGGCCCCAGGGCAGTCAGAAGAAGTCGTATTTAGCTTGATCTGTCAGCAGAATGTCGCGCCGAGCATTCTTTGACCGCGACTCCTGCGGAAGCATCTGTCGGCGAAAGAGCCCTCCCAGGGCACGAGTTTGAGGCAATTCTCGAACTGGAAGTCGTCTGACTTGAGTGGAGATATGGTGACATAACGCAATGTGGCAATGGGCCGCCTGCAAGCGATTCATCCACCTGCCTGAGGGTTAAGTGGATACAAGCGTATGATTCAGATAAACAAAGGAACGTGCCAGTGCTGCCAATATTGACTCGAAACAGAGACCTAGCTAATGAGCGAGAATGAAGAGCAAAGATAGCGACTTCGAGAATCGTCCACCAGTCAGTCCACTACATTTCAAGGTACCGCGCCCTTTGTAAGGCCCAAGGGCAAGACCCCTCGCTGCAAGACTAACGCCGACTGGTGGGTTTTGCTGAGTGGCGCCGCCCTCGCCCTACGACGCGATACAGTACAACACCTGAATGGCAGCTTTGACGAGATGCATGGAGTGTGCATCTGAAGGAATGGCCACATGGAGAAGAACGACCGTGTCAAGGCGTGACGTGATGAATCCAACGTGGAGACGTGTATCTTTTGCACAACCAGCGCGCCGCTCCTGCCAGGTCCATTTGTGTTGAAAGACCCAGATCATGAAACCGGTCTAGACTCGAGGGACGTTCAAGACCGCTCCGAAGAAAGAAGTCATTCGAGTCTTTCCGTGGATATGGATTCCTACAATCGATTGTGTCTGCCTGCAAACACGGATGCAATAAATCAAAACGGTGTTGTCTTTGTGCCAAGACCGGAGCTGATACACATACACGTTCAATACATCATTTACCCTGCATTGCGGCAGGAATGGCACGTGGAAGATACGATTCCTGCTGAGGACCATGTACGGTAGACCCGAAATCACGAGTTATCCAGTCGTTGGATGTCGCCAAACTTTTACAGTCCCATCGGCACTTGCGGTGATCATCTCGCCATCTTCGACAGGATGGTGCTCAGTCCAGGTAATAACCTTCTCATGGACCTTGGGCGGAGGATTGGGCGAGAGCGGTTGTGCCTGTGGAGCCAAACCGAAAAGTTAGCACCTTTCACAGCGACAAAGACTGAGGTCGCTCACGTCTACTAGGTCCCAAGCCCACACTGTTCCTTTCTCATCTCCGGCGATGATCGTGGCTTCCCCATGTCCGAAGCATGCTCTGCATCTGTACGACGTGATAGTATGGCCAGTAAAGTCGTTGAGCATCTTTCCAGTAGCTGCGTCCATCAGTCTGACGTGAGAGTCTAAGGTCGTGACCAGGTACGTTTGATTGTCTTGAGACGGTACGACAGCGGTGACAGGATCTACCAACGGACCAACGGAAGCATTAGCATCCCAGCAAGAATGTTAATGGTGTCATGAGACGTACGGCCAATGAAGTCTGTGCGCAGCTGCCCCATCCGCAGATCATAAGTTCTAACATGCCCATCCACTGAACCCGTGATGACGACACCCTGTCCTACGTGCAATGCTTGTACCGCGTCTCGAGCTTCTTCCAGTGTTTGAATTGCTTGTCGATTCTGCGACCTTGCCAAAACAACCATCACCCAGCATGAGATGATTTCAAACGAGTACAATGTAAGTATACTCACCGAAGATCCCAGAGTCGCACAGTGGAGTCGAACGAGCCTGTCGTGAAGCAGTTGATGCATGGTACATCTTTGGAAAAGGTTGTCGCGTACCGCTAGCCACCACAGAAGCATCATCATTGAATTCCACAACATTGATCTTCCCAATGTGTCCTGGAATCCTTCGAATAGTAGTTCCTGCAACTACGTCCCACAGAAAGACCTGACGATCGCCGCCCGAAGACACGAATTTGGCGTTGTCATGGGACCTTTTTGGCGTGTTGATTCAGTTACATATTGAGTGATCGTCAGAAAGAAAGGCCTACACACTGATGGAGAGCACTTCATAGCCGTGTGCAGCGTAGGTCTTGATTTCGGTGCCGAGGTTTGGATTCCACAGTCGGATGGTGCGGTCTTGACCTCCTGTGAGAACATATTTTGCAGACCCCTTAGCATATCTTGCAACGTGCACAGGACCCTTGTGATTATCAAGAACGGTATGAAGAGTACGAGGCAGGGTGCTGGGACCACGGGATGGTGCCATGAGGGAACGTACTCTGAGCGGTCGTTATGAGAGTTGAGAAACTTGAGAGAAGGAAATTGAGAGCCCGTTTGGGAACGCCAAACAAGGCAAGGGCTTGTAAAACTAACATGCGCACACACATGAGCCGACGTGTCGCGTCCGCCGGCCCGGGTACCGCTCGCGCGTCCGAGCAGCAATATCTTCTGGCCACCGCCGATACTCTGCATCTCGATCCGATGGCAGCGTTCCTCGCTGATTTACGACTTTTCTCCTGGTTCCGATTCTCTGTGATGATGGCAAGATGATGGTGCCGATCACAAAATGGACTGTCGGCGGCGATAAGGCTGTATCCTTGCAGCGTTGCAGCTGTACAGCAGCTCATTCAAGTGAAAGAACTATGAGAGAGAATGTAATGCTACCAAGATACACGGTAAATATGAGTCGGTGATTATTCACGTTCACGATGCGACACACAAGTAGAAGGTAGCGACCGAGACAATGCTTATATTAGCCACAGACGCAAGAGCATTACAAAACATTATCTTGACCTATGTTGCTCATCCATGCGCCGCTTTTCTCAGCCCTATCTGCGACTACTGCCTGCTGGCTTTCCTCCAGATTGTACTGGAGTTGCCGGGTGAGCTGCGGGCTGATTGGCAGGTTGAGTTCCTGTCCCGGGCCAATGCTGAACCGCGACACTTTGTCCCTGTGGGAGGTTGGGAGCTGGGGGCTGGATCACTGGGCGATTCACTATCGGCCCTGGTCGGATGATCGGGATAGGCTCTTGCCCACGCGTCCACAGAGAACGAGCAAGGAGATCGTCGAGACTGGGCATGACGCATCAGCCGCGTGTTCAAGTTCAAGCTTCACTGTAAACTTACACGGTGTCACGACGACTACGAATGTAGTCACGAACGTACACCGGAGCGTCGGTGGCATCACGAGCGAAGCTAGGATTCGAGCTATCGCGGCGCAAGGTGTGCAGATCGCTGACTGCGATCGGCGTCGCGAATACCGAAGTGGCCGCAATGGCTGCAGCAGAAGCGAGGAGAAAAGTAGTACGCATGGTCGGCTCCAAGGAAGTAATGGCTGTAACGCTGCGTTCGACTGTTCAAGACTGCGTAGAACAGACAACGCGATGTCAGCAACATGTGCAGCAGTGCAGCAGCGGATGGGACACCACTTACTGCCTGCACCTTGATTGTGAGAGTGTGTATGAGGGAGCTCCGGGATGGGGGTTCATGTCCTGGATCTTGCGGATTTATATAGGGCTTATTCCATCCGGGTTCAGGCCGCGACCTCGCCGACACGGGTAATCTGAAGCACTGGATAGTAACGCATGTGAGGAATGGAGAAGCAAATGTGTGACGCCTTCTTGTAGTTGTACACCCATCGTCCCGCTGTATCGCAGTTTGATTTGAGCAAGTAAGATCGCCTGATGATGTATTAACAACCGTTCAGTATCGAAATATCAGTGAGGAGCCATGTAAGTCACCTTCATTTGGCACCCTGGCTTGACAGAAGATCGCGAATCGACGGGAAGAATGCGACCCGGGTCCCCTCTCGGAACAGAAAGACGTGTTGAGCAACCGCCCTCGCTGACTGAGCAAGAGACAACTGTCAGACACGCAGAGTGAGCCCTTAACAAAGCAGTACTCCACGTCCTGTACGTCTTTACACCATTCCGCGCGAGCACTCACCTCGGCTCGACGTTGTGGGTCTGGATTGACTTGACCTCTGTGGGAAGCAGCACATAACAATGGCAACGTAGCTCATAAGCAAATGATTGGATCACTTTTCGCGCGGCAGGACACGAGATGGCTGTGACGCAGTCGATAGACCAAGTCGTAATTGCGCTAGGTGGGTTTGATGTGATACTGGTACTGTTACGAGGGAGCTGCTCGTCAATTTGAATATCGCTAGACATCTCTAGAAGAAGTGAAAAGCACATGCCTAAGTATCATCCACTTTGGTATGCACCATGCGAGCAGGTCGGTCATCTATGTTCCTCTTGGAACATACCAATAAGGCTTCGAAATGCGTCGTTTCGAGCGAGATACATGAGTCACTGTCAGAGCTCACTGCTACCCACAGAGACGTTGTCGATTTCTTGTGAAAGACGCTAGAGGTTTTCATGTGTGTGCGGCGCCGGTACTACAGCGGGATCTACCCTCCCGACGTGTCCATTTCCACAGCGCCTGTTGAAGTTAGAGCCGGGCAACTGGCAAGAACTGGCTGGACAAAAATATCACTGTTACTGACTACCGGGATTCGACAGCCGGTGCGTGCACTTGTTTAAGTAACTCTGCGGTTTAGAATTCGGGTAAAGTTAGTCAAACTACCACTGAACTCGAGGCTAGTACTACTCAACGAAAGCCTAATGTCCATGACGGCCTGAGATGTGGCGTATGTTTTGAACTCTCTTCGCCGCGCAGCAAGAGCCTCCCGAGTCTGATGACAAAATATAGACCGATTCATTTGCCGAGAACATCGACCGGCGAGTCTGAAGCAAAGCAGATTGACGACTGGCCACGGCAGGGCGCACTGGCGATTGCGATCCGAGTTTTAGAAGCTCGCCGAGCGCAACGGTGGTGTGTAGCGCACAACGGGACTGGATGCCGCCAGAACCATAGCACGTTTAAAGTGACCGGGCTGTCACCGAAACCAACCTGTGTCAAAAAACTTGGGTACAGGACCCAGGTAATACTGAGGCTCCCTTGCGATATAGGTGGTGTTGCTGTTGTCGATGTGACCGTGCTTGTTGACTGGTAATTTGTTATTTACTAGCCTAGTAGCTTCTATGATGGCCATGAAACAACTTACAAATGCTGATTATTTAGGTCCGTACACTGAATAATAGTAAGTAGCGCCAGCCGTAGACAACGCTCGCTACCTGGACCGTCGGTCTGTGCATCCTGGTAGGCATTGTATGCATATGCAAGTGCTACTTATAGCAATCATGAGAAACCACACCAATCAAACAGGGAGCTCAGAGATGGCGCAAATCCTCGCAACCCTTCATACTTATGATGAGGAGTCCGCAGAGACTTTATACAGCGTTCGTGCATGTCTAACAGTCCGTTCGAGCGACTTCATGCACGAAATATTAGTCATTAATACCATACATACAGCACAGGCAATCGTAAATTCCATGACATCCAAATGATAGCGTTCATTGATAGCTTTCTCCTGCAGTCTCGTGGATAGGCTCCCTTCGCGCAATCCGTATGCAAGAGCTTCTACACGTTAAACATCCCCACCGTCTCCATCTGACCATTGCTCTATGACGACGGATTCACCCTCAGGTAGGTTTGCAACGGGTTCGATCACTACTGGCTGCTGAACAATCGGACCTGGCCGGACGACGGCCACTCCTGATGCTGCCATTGAAGCTGGAGCACGCGTCGCCAGAGACCGGGCGCCGATGTTGTCACGGCTGTTCAGTACGCATCGCGTCAGATGCATGTTTCATATTACGAAGATCTCCAAACTCACTAGTACCCAACGTCGCGGGCAGAGACAACGTTGATGTCTTTCAGCACGATCTTCGTGACCCGCGCACCGACATCGGACTGTATTGCAATCTTGGTGGTGGTGCGGCCAGTGTGGACAGTAGCAGTGGCGCTGACTGTTGCCACACCCATAATGGACGAAATATCGGAGACGTCGTAAGAGAGCCGCAGAGAAAGCAAGAGGCTGCTTGAGAAGGAAGTGAGATCATTGAGGGAAAGGGAAACGCAAGCCACCATCGCACTCACCGACCTGCACCAAGGAAGTTGAAAGAGAATTTCAGAGAGCGCCGAGCTGGTGCTCCATATATCACTTCGAAGTCCTATATACCTGTTTGCGAAAGGCAGAGTCAGTGCTCCACACTGCCCGTTTATACGAGACGAGACCCCCGAGCTTCCGAGTTACGAACGAAGCCGCCGCGGCGCCGACTGTAGCACGTGGGAATTACACTGCTAGTAAGTACGGCACTGGCGGCCGGAGGTTGAAGCTTAAGGTTGAAGACCACTGGCGATGTAAGAATATCGCAAGTGATTCGAATGGCCTATTATCGATTCGATCGAGTTGTGGTATATGCGAGTGACCTAGATGATCTCGAAGAGAACGATACATATGCGACGCGCGGCCGGAGGGAAACTTGAAGTTGTCTTCCAAACGCTGCCGCTGTCCAGTCACCGGTGAAAAGTACACTGGTAGGGGCAATTTGATCCTCTCCACACCCTGAGGCCTGAGGACTGATGAATGACGATCCTTTGAATCGAATAAGATCGAATACTACTCACGTTGTTATCGTACCTGGCTACGGATCACTGTCGGGGTAGCGGGAACTGTCGAGGGCCATAACACCATCTCTTCGGCAGCACCCTATGTGCGACTTGGAGACAGCTGATTGATGTCGGCGGCGAGCAGGAGGCGCGAGCCTGGCAATCGTCGCCAAAAACGTCCGGGAACAATATGCCGAAATCTGAACAGTCGTCATCTGGCAGGCTGTGCAAGGACGCTCTGCTGCGCTGGTTCACATGCTGGAGCGTTCGCGCTGTATTATAACAGAGGGCCGATGGGTGTGACGGAATTCCCGAACATGGTGTACGCGTCGCCCTTGATTTCCGATAATGCGATTGAGCCCATAGGGATATGGAAAGGACGGAGATCACCCGCCATTTTGGCAACCAATTCACCAACCCTAAGTAGTTGCTCTCCGTTCATTGATTCACGGTGTGCGAGTCCAACGTGAGGCAGTCCGAAGTCGCTTGATGACAGCGGGAACATTGAGAGTTGATAGTCGTTGACCCCTCGATGACCGGAGTCCACATAGTCGCGGGGTGGTTGCCAACGTAGTCACCGAGGTGAACGTTAAACCAAAAAGCAGTGTGGGTCCACCGTGCTATTTGTGATCCGGTTTCGATCTCGGTGACCGAGGCGGGGCGGGGGGACGCTGGCGCACGAGATCTCAAACCACTACCGGAGACCATAACGTACGCACGATCTGAAGGACATTCGTCGGACGAACGTGGTCTGGCGGCGCCAGCACGTCTTGTCGTTTCCATAGCACTCCTGCCGGAATCGACCCCGACGAGCAGATTGACCGACTTTTAGCCTCCTGCGGATAAGATGACGGAGGGACCAACACTACCGAACTCTGATATTAGCTTACTGAAAGTGAGAGGACCAGAGAGATTCATACCCAAGTGCTGCAACATTGAAAACAAGCATTGGACGCGCCGCACATTCGGATGAGGGGCGGCAAGGTGGCTTGCACCTCATGGATCCATTTGTCGAGAGGAGCGACAATGAACTCCCTGCTGAGATCGCGTCAAATGATGGGCAACAGCGAATGCGAGTCCGGTGTTATGCGTGCTCGTTTCACGGCCCTTTACGAACAATATCGCTATGAAAGCCTTTCAAGGAAGATTTCTTGATGAGTTACACAGATGAGCCTGCATGTTGCGTATATGAGATGCCTGTCAGATGAAATAATCCAAGACAGACGTGTGCTTACAGTATGTTGTGACGATTTTCACCACCACGAGCTGTAACAACAGTTCACCTCCTCGTTACTTGCGGCGATGCAATTCACTGCCGACCTATCCATATGTGCTGAAGTGACGAACGCCACGCAAAACACAAGTCGCATGACAGGACGCGACCGAACTTCTGATCGTATCACATTTGAGTTCGCGAACGAAGGACTGAGGTTTCGCAGCGTTTGGATCAATGGTGCCGCCGCTTCAGCATAGGCTCTTCAGCGACTGCGGCAAAGTGCCCTTGATTCGTTCTTGCCGGTGAGCAGCTGGTGAACCGGTGATGAACTCATGGAATGGTATCACGATAGAATGAAAAAGCTTACAGCACTACAGCCTGTCTCCAAAATTCCATCAACCGTGAACGCCTAGTTGGTGAATCCTTCCAACTCCTCTCGCGCCTGTATCGCTCGATCCCATATGGCCAGCTGCAAGTCGTCCGCGCTCCGAGCAACGATAGCTCGGAGAAGCATCATTCCGCCCTCTTCACCAGCGTCCGTACGCAACTCCGAGGACTTGGCCGGTTCGAGATATCCGATGAACATGACGGGTGCTTGCCTCTCTCGAATCCACGGCGCGGTTTGGAAAGGGTTGAGGCACAGCGAGACATCAACCACAAGTGAGTGTTTCCCGTCGGATATCTCAATCAAAGGCGATGGTGGATTGTATGGCACGGAAACCCTGAGTCAATCATAAAACGATGTCGTCAGCATAAGATGCAGGCAGAGATTGGTATGATGGTCAGCACCTTCCTGCAACCCGGACTTTGCTGGACGGCTGCTGCAATGCCACGGTGGACAACCTGACCGGCAGTGCAGGATCTGTTTGCTGAGGCATAGTTCGTTTCGACCTTAAGGCGTAGTACGATTCAGGAAGTTGAGACCGAGGAAGGATGATGGAGCAGCATGAAAGATGATGGTGGTCCAAGTCAACAACACCGCTACAGTACCGCTACTTCGATCACACAGGCGCCGAGACGACGGCGTGCGAGACGATGCGAGACGTTGTTTTTGGTCTGTTTAGTCGTACACAAATAAATCACGGACACATTCATAATCTGCAGACAGCATTGCTCTAAGTTTACAGGTTCCTAAGTGAAGAATAATAATACCAAGTCAGATGTCAAATCGCCGTACTTCTAGCCCTCTAGCATCGGCAGTGACAATCCGCCTCTCGTCGAACACCACCGAGCCTCTCTTGCCTGAACTATCCACACCTCGATCTAAGCCAGTATAATCAGGGTGAGTAGCAACTTCAGCACCAGTACCAGCTTCTAGATCCCACACCCAAATACTGCCATCTACGCCTAAGCTGACGCATCGCCCGTCCGCCACAGATAACGCGCTCACGGGACCCATATGTCCATGCAGCGAACGCACAAATGTCATCCTTGGTGGCGCGGAGGATGAAGAGGAAACAGGAAGGTGCAATCGATAAAGCTGAAGGGCTGTCGGCGAGTACTTTGGGCTTGTAGATGCCGAGGATGAAGGATCTCCGGGACCGAGGATCACCCACTTCCCGTCTGTCTGTGTGTCTGCCACCGTGAGCACTTTACGGCCCCACTGTTCCTTCACAGCTTGCATTTTGCGTTCGTCGATGAACCCGGGAGGTATTTCGAACGCCTTCGTGCTCCGTGAAGCGACAACCGAGAGCGCCGCGGTAGAAGGAGACGCGGGGTTCCCGGCATCCGCGCGGTCGTTCCGGATAATCAACTCCGTTGCCCCTATAGACCAATGTGCGGGGTAGACGGGAGTTGCGTACGCGAGTACGAGTTTGTAGGTAGCTGCTGACGGAGTGGAAAGCACAAGCGACGTTGGTGGGTAAGACGTGTAAGACGTGAGCGTTTGGCAGTGTCTGATGCGTGCGGGGTCGGACATGTCATACAGCGAGAGATGAAAGCTCTGTGAAAGCGTTACCAGTAGCGGGTGATGGTAGACAGCTTGAACAATGGGCGCAACTCTTGATGGTGAGATTGCAGATGAAGGTGTGTATGTTCCAAGAGACTGAGAAGACGACGGAGAGATGTGGTTAACGGACAGTAGGTGGAATTCGCCTGTCGACAAAAAGGCCACCAGTCGAACATGTTGGTGGTCTGGTATCGAAGGTTGAGACTGGTCCAAGGCGAGACATGGTATCCCGACGGACATGTCGTGTGATCTCCGAGACCGACAGGGTACAGCATATGGGGCATGGTGCGGGGCCGTCAATTGCACTTCAGGGTTCTTCGCATCGGCTGAAGACGCGGTGACGGTCACAGTTCCTGCAAGTAGGATATGTGTATGAGGCCGAGGTGGATGGTCATCTTGATTGACCACCGGGCTTGCGCTATCACGGTTCTGTGAAGGACGGGACGGGAAGCATTCGACCGAGCAACGACCTACAAACAAGTGAGTGAGAATCAAGAAAATCATCTATGCGAACATACCTGTACGCCAATTGGAGCTGATGCGAAACATCCACTTCCAATCCCTCACATCATCCGTCTGAGCCCTTCCAGGTAATGGTCTGATCTCCCTACCGTCCCCTCTGCCGATAAATCCCCTCACACCTCTCAACCTCGATCGACCGTACTCATCCAGATACAGCCTCTTCCACAACTACGTGCCCAAGAGACGCATGTCGTCGACCAGCTATTCAGCGAATCCTGATGGAAGCTGAGGAGAGTGTATGTACCTGGTTATCCAGAGATAGCCGAGACCAATTACGACTTGTGGGCTGGATGGCACAGAGGTCCGCCCATGATAAGTAGGAGAAGATCACGAGAATCAACTCGTCGTAAAGCAGAGCATTGAAGCCGGTGAATGAAGCCGGGAGAGACTGTCCTCCATCGACGTGAAGCCGCTTTGTCGGTGGACTCGCATCCGGGGAATGCGCTCGTTTGGCCATCGCTATCGGTCGGCGGCAGCGCCTGCAGCAACGCACAGTGAGGCCTGCAGACTGCAGTGGCCCGAGACTCGTTGGCGAAGACCAGGAAGATAGTGGGGGACGAGTTCGTGTCGGATTCGATACGCAGTGCAGACGATTGACGTTTGGTTGTAACACCGACTCACCGAGGTCGACAACTCCATAAGCACACGCGCCTAAAGTCACATGCTCGTTCTGGCTGCAATCACGCGAGGAATGGGAGCAGGATGTGGCTTTAAGCGTTTCCTTTCGTCTATATTGCTTTACTAGTAGTCTACTCAGAATGTCTAGATAAAGAATGTCTAGATAGCGACTTCACTGGCAGTATAACAAGACTTCAGCACAAGTGAATTCCGACCACCCTCTGTGATAATTCCTCCAGCCGTTTCTGCGCAATCTCCCGCTCCTGCAAGGCTGCTTCAAATTGACTTTTCAGCATGACCGGATCGTCCTCGTGAGGGGCAACTTCTATGTAACGAGTGTCCTCCGGGAAAGGCGGGGTGACAGGTCGTGCAAAGTAGCCCTTGTGGGTAAGCGGTAGAGCGTCGCTGTCCACAGCAGTGGACGGCGAGGAATCGTCACTCTCTGAGGAAGACGATTCATTGGTATAGTCATCGATGAGGGAGGTGATGTCTTCGCTGTGGTTCGTGAATTCTGACATAGAATCGTCAGAAGTTGCATAAGCCGGTGAAAGCAAACAAATGAGAGAATCACAGGAGTACATACCTGCGTCGTGATTAGAAGTGGTGATACGAGTGGGATGCAGCATAGACTCTATAGCGTGAATGGCCGCGAGTTGATGTTCTTCCCAAACGTCAATACCGTCCTTCGCTTGATGTTGAAAGTCTTCATCATGGTTGAGTGGCGTGGTGGCGAGGGTGTCCATGATTTCGGCCTCATATGCAGGACTAGGACTAGGATCGCATATGGGCGCGCCGGGGTTGAAGTCTTCATAGCGAGGAGTCACAGGGAGCGTTGTGACGAACTTCAGCTGGGACGAAGAGGAGGATACCGATGCGTCGATGGCAGATGCGTTAGAGGAGCGACGGCTACTGACTCTGCTTGGGTGTGTAGGAGATCGACGAGAGTCTGTTTGCGACGAAGGCCCGGCACCGTCGTGAGATGTGGTCCACGTCGAGTGGTACGAAGGTGCAGTGGAGCAATCAGAGTCAACAGATGTACGCCGTTCCTCCTGGTAATGTGGTGGAGGGTCGGCGACGCCAGAGACCGTGGAGAAATTCCGTTCACGTCGTTTGTACGACGCTTCCGCCCGCCTCTTATTCTCTGCCCTTCGCTCCTCCCACTCCTTCGCAGCTGGGCTCTTGAATGCGTGGACAATACGGTCCCACCGGATCAACATCCACTCCATCAGATCCTTGGGCGCATACTTGTTCGGTCCAGCAAACAACGGCCACGCAAATTTGTCAGCCAGCATCCTTGCGCTGACACCATTGGCGGGGTGGTCGAGTAGCGAGGCGAAGAACGTAAAGAGGTAGATCATCGTGCCAAAGGAATGCGGTGAGATCAGGAGAAGCATGAGCTGCGCATGCTTAATTTGCGGTTTCTCCTGTGAGTACAACTCTTTGTACATCTGGACTCGCCTCTGTGTATGAGATGGACGGTTCGAGATGACTTGTTCGGGGTGGTGCATAGCGAAGGCTTTGCGGTTGTGTCGTTCGATGGCGCGTTGATGACGGCGCATGCGCTTCTTGCGCGAGTTGAATGAGGGCATGCCACGGCACACTTCGTCTTCCTCAATCTGAGCTTCCGCCTCAGTATCGGTCTCAGACTCCGGATATTCTCCGTCGGCTCCTTCGCGTTTACGCGTATGGATCTTTCCGTGGAATTCCTTCTCGCGAGTGAGCGACGGTTCGACGCACCATTCTGTGAAAGCGTCGAAGAATGTGCGGTGCATGAATGGGACGGGAAGCTGGTCCGTCCAGCTGGACAGAAGGGCCACCACGTCGTGAATGTTCTCATGGCGGAGGTCTGGGAACACGTCAGTGTTCTTGTTGAACCGGTCGAAAGCACGGGTGAGTTCATCGACGCGAGTGGCATTAGGCTCCACGTTAAACAAGTCGGCGGTGTCCATGCCTGCTCATCGATGAACATCGTATCGCAAAGTATCTAATAGAAGATACGCACCCCGACGATAAATTTCCTCCACACAGGCTTTCACGACTCGGGGTACTTGATACTGGTATCCATGAGCGGACACCTCTGCTGCGGCCTTCTCGCATGCCACCTTCAAGAAACCACCGAACACCTCTACAGAAAATTATGAGTTGAGTTCAGGTAGTAGCGAAATTGTACTTACGGTATGCTCTGCGTTTCCGTCTGTCGTCCTGCCGGGCTTGCTGTACAAGGTACTTGGCCTCTTTCCTTCGCCTACAGTCCGTAAGCCCATCCTGCTCGTCCAAGTCCCATAACTTCCCGTAAAGCGTATCATCAGGATCCAGGTGGTCGATGAACCGCTTGTTGTCTCGCCTGAGTGACCGGCATAGTTTGCTCGCGACATTGTGAAGACCGGGGTGTGGCAGGGGAGCACTCGCAGGCATACGGTAGTAGCGGCCAGGAGTGGGTGTGAAGTGTACGACGGTATATGTGATGGGACCATGGATGTCGGGGTCTTTCATGCCAGGATGCCAGCCATCGGGAACGAAAGTCGTCTTCCGGTCGGCATGGCGAGCTCGGGAGCCGGGGTAAGGCATCATCGGAGCAGAAGGAGAGACATTGTCCGGTTTCTTGTCGTGAATGTTGCTGGTGAGGTGGCGAGCAGACGTCATGCGGAAGTTGTTAAGATAATGCCCCACGACCTGGGGCTCAGTGCTAGGCGAGTCGGTGCGCCTGGCTTCCTTGGCCAAGGCTCGAGCTTTGATCGCCCATGGGCTCAGATCCTTTTGCTCGTAGGGATTGAGGTCGAGGATTGTTTGCCAGATCGTGTCCATGACGGCAATAATGTGGTTGTGTTACAAGATAGCAATGTGAACTGCGGTGATGTTCTCGCCTGCAAGAGGGTGTGCAATAGGAGGATGCGCCGAGTTTGCAGGAGTGTATGCTAGTCAGGAGGTGGTGGTTGACGAGCACGAGTATGTGGGCTTACGAGTAAAAACCGCGGTCTTTTATGTGTTTTCAGCATTCTTCGGGTTTCTTGTTGAGAACGTCGGGGGTGCGGGACGGGTGGATGGCAGGAGGCGGGCAAAGGAAGTCGGGCGGGACGGAATAGGCGGAATCCGTGCCGTCTTCCGTCATGAAGTACATGACTCTGCGAGTTTCGTACGAAAAAGTTGGTCAACGTTGAGAGGTGGTAAACTTGCTGGATACCGTGTATGGAAGAACAAAAGGAAGAGAGCTTCGCCCGCCAAGCGTTACAGGCTGTTACAGGGATAGCAGATAGGCGCTCAAAGCTTTACATTTTGCCATACAGTTCATTTTATTATCTGACCGACTTACATACTTTACATAACTGAGTACTGAGTTCTGGTACTACTGAAGATATGATATCGAACAATTATTCATGCGTGAACCGGAACAAAAGAAAGGCAATAAATATTGAGACCCGTAGGTCTACCACTCCGGGAAAGCGTGTCATCCTTGTGCAGGGGCCATGCTAATCTTCTCTGTATCGTTCCAATTTTTTCGTATGTCACCCCGAAGGGGACAACATTCGTGAGAGAGCGAATATAGGTACATAGCGACTTTTGCATTTTGTGCAACCTGCGGGTTGACGCGTGAACGCGTGTGATGCATTACGTCACATTAATCCGTCTTTCGGACTCCCACATCGTCACGCTGTCCCGACCCAGTATTCCTACTTTGATCCCTGGTGAGCTTGACGTACCATTGTTACCGAATTACACTGAAAGCTGAGACACGTAGGTCCAAGCCATGGACACGGTCAACGTCGTCTATTATCGCACGGCGGCGGAAGAGGATTATGGCCTAGACTGGACTCCGACGCGCGGTATCCTGGTTGCCGTGTCTCCGCTTCGCCCGGTGGCCAAAGTCCCGCTACCTTTGGAAATATGGGGACAAATAATTCAAATCATTCATGTGTCGCCGTTGAGCTCACTGGATTGGACAGAGAACGATCGCCACTCTGCTCTCCTCGCATGCTGTCTGGTTAGCAAGGCTTTCCTCCACCAGTGTCGTTTCCATTT
The DNA here is from genome assembly GCA_004332605.1 of Steccherinum ochraceum. Taxonomy (NCBI): domain Eukaryota; kingdom Fungi; phylum Basidiomycota; class Agaricomycetes; order Polyporales; family Steccherinaceae; genus Steccherinum; species Steccherinum ochraceum. Next base: position 11,880 of record RWJN01000194.1, on the reverse strand, counting down.
GTGCCAGTCCATCTTCATTCGCTCCAGGCAAGGTCTCAAGTTCGCGCTCACTCTGCTATGTGGATCTCCTGCACACCGAAGTAACGTCGAGTATCTCACCATCGACAGTACCGGTAGTACGGACCAGTCCTGGATCTCCTCTGCGCTGGTACAGCTCTCCGGCGTGCCTTTCACCAAACGGACACTCAGGCTCACGCTGACGGGTGTTGATCTACGAAAACTCCATCCGAGCGTTTTGCGGGCTTGTACCCTACTCAACGTTTGGAAGCTGGCGCTGTTGGACGTTCACTACTCCCGGTTTTCCCACATTTCCCCCTTTCTTATGAGCGGAGAGAGAACAGAAATCCGAGGCGGGGTCACAGAAGAACCCACCGGCCGGCATGACCTTGGACCAATTCATTTGCCGTCATCCTTTTCGTTGGACATTGCATCTTCCTGGCACATGTTGGCCAAAGTCGCAGGTTCCCTTCACGTAGACCCTCAAACGGAGGCTGGAAGGATCTATCTGCGTGGCCCGCCTACTGTCGTCGGAGATGCAACGGTCCGCTATGCACGGACATGCCTGTGCAATATTTTCAAATTTTTCCACCGCTCTCTCGTTCAGTATGTGCGTTTGGGATCAGAGAACGAGTGGCGTGTGACGCTTGAGCGGCCAGGTAAGATTTCACCATCTTGACGAGTTTCGCACACACACTGACCGACCGCAATATTTTTCAGGGCAAACAGAACTTGAAATATCGCTTTTTCCTACATGGCATACTGCCTCCATCTTGCAAAGCCGAATATCCACTCTGGTGGCCATCTTGCGCCGGGCTCCTTCGGTTGCGGCTACCGTGGTGACTCTGGACATCAGTATTCCACAACGATCGTCAGAACTACACGACAATCCCGCAGTGCTCGATCCATCTGAATGGTCGACTCTCGATGACTTGCTTGTTGCAGACTCGAGTTTCTCCACTTTGCGGCAATATGATCTCCGGCTAGATAATGCGAGCCACCGAGATCTGGAATACGCTGCTGAAGGCCACGCCTGCAATAACGACCTTATCCGGACTCTCTTCCCGCAGCTCTCATCGAAGCTGACACCAGTGAAAGAAGCATGCGTGGAATGCGCCCTTCATGAATATGTGAGCTGACGATTCAGTTCGTCTAACGTTTACTAAAGTACTGATTTCCCGAGAAGCACAGGAAGGAGAAACATCGCAAGAATACGACGTCCGCTACATAACAGTGTAGCTGGCGAAGATTTCGCGAGTAGATCAAGCTACTCAAGGTTTTGCATCAGAAGACACGGAGATGAATCGTCCACTCGAACTTTTCCATCCACCTTCTCAACTTGTCGCGCAACGCCGTTCTCAAAACTACAAGTCAACTGAGGCCTAGGGCTGTCATGACGCTTTAGGCGTCCGAATCATCGTGCCGAATGCCTGGTCAAGTCTTCCATTGTCATTGCCTTCAGCTCGTGGTCTACGTAGGTCTTGAGTCCAACGGTTCCAACTCGACAGTAATGTTCACATACTGTATCTCTGCTATGGTGTTCAGCTGGCGAAACCTGTGTCGGTCCCTCAAGCTTTGAATGACGACACGAAGATGATCGACTGTGATCGGCGCACTGCATCGTGTTTCCGTTGACAGGAACTGTCAAGATGGGCATGATCGCGATTGGCAAAATGGATGTATACGTACTGCACAGCTTGACAGAAGCTTTTCTCCTCTTATTGAGGACCATGTCCGCTGTTGTCTTCGTCCTCCCCCTTCCTCTTTTCAGTGTAAGCTGGTCAACCGGATAGTAGAGATGTCCAAATACCGTCCCCTTGCCGTCCCCATCGCAATCATCAGCGAACAGGTCCCCTAAAGACACCGCTACCAATCTGCTACTACCTCTTACTACCTCGGGTTTCGCGGTGGGCACATGACCTCTAGGGACGTTCGAACCAAGCTGATCGGTTCTTCTTCATCACATATCAACGCATTATGCCGGAGACTCGGACCAGCGGTATATATAAAGTCCTATCAGTGGAAGTCGTCCTGTAACAACTCTCCAGTACGGCGTTGTGCCCACCCATCCCTTCAATTTCTATTGTGAATAATTGCAGGTGCTGGCCAGTCAGTCTCTCTCTTTGCCTTGTTGTCGTAGCATCGGTACCGCGAAACTCACCGCCTACCTCCCATTGCACTTTAGCCTTTTCGACGACTCAGATTTCACCAACAACTCATTCACCCACATTCGATTTCTACTATGCGCTTCATCGACATCACTACCGCTATTCTCGCCACTTTTGCCGCCACTTCAGTCGCATTTGCTGCGCCGACCGTGGATGACACTGGAGACTTTCTCTCTCGCAGGTTCGCTGATGCTGTATACGCCCGTGGCGTTCACGACGGCCTTCAAGCACGCGATGACGCATCTAGGTGCGTCTTTCTCCGGTGTCTGGCCTCGGACGAGCGCTCAGCTAACTGGTACCAATCTGCATGCAGGCAGGGTAGGCTCGTTCGCCGGGCACGGAGTGGTTTCAACACTGCTCCTGCTCGCCCTTATCCCGCTGGACAGATGCCTTACGTACACGGATGGAGTCCAGCGCAGTAAAGTCAAAGTCCTTTTGGCGGCTGGTCAGATACTGTAAAGCACTCGATATACACTACACTCTTCTTGCTTTAGTATGTCCAGGGCGCAAACAGATCGATAAGTGAAAATACGATGCATTGCAGCAGTGCTATCAATCTATAGTAGTGAAATCATTCAAAGATTTTGCGAGTAGGAATCACAACCGACTACGCAATGAACTGTTTCTCTTTCCAGTACGCAACCCAAGACCTGGCGATAGCAGCATTGAGAGAATCGGCATTGTCTAACGAAGGACTGACTCGCCGAGCTGCGGCTGTTGCGAAGACATGCATTCTACGTCCCGATGCACCTATGTCGCGCAGGAACGAGAGTAGTTTGATAGCAGGCTACAGTCCGAGGATGAGCATGATGAGAGCACAGCAGTGATGCTTGGAGACTCACAATTCTATCGAGAGTCTGCGCATTGGCATTCTCGGAGAGACTCTCAACCTTGGCCAGCCATTCCGTAAATGGCACCAGAGGAAGAGGCTTCGACAGAGCATCGCCTATCGATTGGAAGACGGTGCTCCACTTGATAGGGCGAGGATGGACTAGGTTGACCAACAGAGGGTCGGGCTGCCCTGTGACGGAGAAGATGATGTCGATCATAGCGCGGGCGGCGGTATTCATTGTGATCCACGCAGCATCCTGAGCAAGCACACTGGTTTAACATCGCAGCAGCTAGAGCAACTGTTATCACTTACATCATCCTGAGAAGGAAGACTGCCTAAAACTTGACTTGACTTTACGATAATTGGAACCCAGTCCGATGTGTTCCATGCGCCGGAGGACAATGATCCAGTGACTTGACCGATGCGGAACGTCGTTGTTTGCAGCCCACGTCTCGCAGCAAGGGCCAAAACCTGAACGTCAGTCAAACATCAGCCTCAATGGTGGCTACATGACAAGAGAACAGCTTACCCTCTCAACGACGTACTTTGAGGATCCGTAGCCCGCGCCGACAGCCACCTCCGCGTTTGGTAGGACTTGCTCGGGTACAGGCCCCTTACTGTCATCCCAGTTTTGCGCAGCAGTAATGGAGGACGTATACAAAAACTTGATTGCGTTGGTCGACCCCGCAGAAAAATCGATCAGGTTGCGTGTACTGGCGATCAAGCTCTCAAACGAGCTCAAGGAGAGGTTGAAGTCGAGTCGCCAAGCAACATGAGCAACGTGGGTGACTGTGTTCTTGATCTGGAAAACTCAAGTAAGTCAAATATAATTATCTCCATTCAACCTACATACCTCCGAGAGCGTTTCAGCGTCCAATCCTAAATCAGGTAGAGATGTATCGCCGATGAGAGGAGACAGCTTCTTGGACTTGAGAAGCTCAAGAGAGAATTTGCCGTCTATGAAAGCGTCCCTTTGTCTGTCCTTGCGAGACGAATGCCGATTCAAGGTGAACACTCGTGTGACGCGCTCATCAAGAAGTAAAGACTCCAGTACGTGAGACCCGAGATTTCCCGTAGAGCCAGTAAGCAAGACGACCACCGGTGCATCTCGATCGGCCTTCCATTGTTTGAAAGCTGGAAAATTGAGCGAGTACTTGGCTATCATTTCTTCCATGAGAGAAGCTTCTTGCTGCGATTTGGGGACGGAGCTACTCGAGTCTGGATGGATGAGGTTTATGACCGCTGCTGCCAGTTTGACGAGGGTGGGGTTATTAAAGATCAGCTCCTGAGGGACGTGTTGAGCTGCTGCTCGGACTTCGGGGTCCTTCGCACTTCTCAATGCGCCAATGATACGATTGCGCAGGTAAGTGGCACTCAAACTACGCCGATGAGTTAGTAACGAGGGTTATTATCGGATATGGGTTTGACACGTACCTGTCAAAGCCCGTATCAAACAGATCCACCGAAGGCGACAGCTTATTACCACCATCCGTCATGATGGCCTGCGCGTGTTCAAATAACCACTTCTCAACGATTTCGAGCGTCCAAGTCTCCGGAGGAGGAATGCCGTTGTCCCCCACACTCTGCTCGACGGTTTCATAACTGCGACATGGTGAATGAACGTGAGGACATTGTAGCATAGACAGATGTCTAACCACGTACAGTTGATCCACTTCTTTCGCGTAGACTTTCAGGGTTTGCTTGCGCTGAACGGTGCCCTTTCCGGCTCTTGGCATCGGCTTGCTTGGGTCCGTGACAATAATCATCTCTTTGAAGATACGGGCAAACGAAGGAGCCAATTTGTTTGCCTCCTCGACCGAATGCCTGATAAACACTGGGTGAGCTTCAGCAGGAATACTGGATGAATGCGAATGCGCCTACCAGATCGCATCTCTGAACTTCACCAAGGCAGCCACGTCACCGGGAGGTATGCCATACGGAGCGGCCGGTTCGATCAGTACACCTGGTTGATTCCGCTCTCGACCAAACATGACGACTCCTGCGACCATTGGAGTAGATGCCAGAAGTCCCTCCTGTGGAAGCGGGACAACTTTCTCGCCTAGTAGTCATTGTGAGATAAGACGAAATCACCGCAAGCGGCAAGTAGACGAGACCTACCCGTCCCAAGCACAATAACATCATCAGTTCGTCCGACACTAATCATGGATGAAGTCAGCATAATCTAAGTGAGCAGACTCGGGCACCCACATGCGCCACAAGCCGTCTACAGTCGGATGAGGCTCAAAGAGATCAGACGTAGCATATCCCTTCGCGTCTGGTAAGTTCTCAACCGCAGGCTGATGAGTCTCGCAAGTCTGAAAGTAGAGGTCAATAGATCAGCACACGGATTGAAAACGTTACGGGAGGAGAACGTACCAAGATATGCAGCTCATAGGATCCATCTCCTTGGGGAATCCAGCGAGGCTTGCGCCCCTTTAAGACTTGCAGCCACTCGGTTCCGTACTTCGCAGCGTCCGCGGTCCACATGATGGGACCACCTTCCGTAGATCCATAAGCGGAGCCGAGAACGACTCCTGCATCTGTAAGGTGCTTGGCATTCTTTGCTGACAGTGGCCCTCCAGAATAATGCTACAATGTCATAGTCCTTAGTCTCTGACTTCACAGGCAAGAACAACGAATGCATACCAGACGCTTCAGAGAAGCCACGAATTGCATCGCCTCCTCAGAGTTCGCCCATGCCTGTCCAGCGATGTCAGCGGATGTAGTCATACGGATTCGAGGCAATCTACTCACTTCAACGAAAGCCGGTACAGCAACTACACCACTGCATTGCATGGTCCGGATAACCTCGAGAACGTTCTGAGGGTTGGGCATAACAGGAGGTTCCGGATCCTTCGGAGTGAACAGGATAACAGGCTCCGTGCTGATGCCCACTGCGAGCAGCTGAGCGAGGACGCCCAGAGTGTGGAAAGAGGGAAGGAGTCCGGAGAAATACCTGATCCCGGGATGAGCGAGATCCTGCGTGAACTCTGTGTGACATACGTAAGGCGAACGTTCCGTCAGGATGCTTCAAATGAAGACATACCGTTCACAGTCCACTGCAGCAACACCTCTTGCGTCTGGGGAATAGGCTTCGGGAAACCAGTGGATCCAGAGGAGTGGAGGTACATCAAGATGTCCTGAGCTGTCTTGGAACGGTTGCTTGGCGGGTAGAGCTTCGTTGGTGAAGGCTGTCCCAAGGTCGGGAAAAGATCGTCCAGGCTAGGAAGGTTCTCAACTTGAAGCGGATACTCCTTGGATTGGCACAGGGCGACCAGACTGTTCATTACGCCAGACAGCAAAGGCTGGGAGATGATGCGATGGCACGACGTCTTCTCCAGCATACTGAACACCGCCTCCGCTGAGTTCCTCGGCGACATAGGGAATGGCTACGGAGAAGGGGTAGTTCATTATATCAACATGACGACGACTGGTAGTAGGGGCTTACTATGAGGTCCGCTCGCGCCATTCCGTTGATAAGAGCTCCATACACCAACGCGTCGGCATTGATGAGGACAGCAACCACTTCACCGTCGTCACCGCGTCTTTCTGGACGTAGGATGCGGGCAGCGCGGTGTGAAGCTTGAGCATATTCGGCCTGGGAGATGTACGTCTCTGCATTGGGATCAACACGAGAGGGGAAGCCAAAGCATGGGGAGCCAGGATTGTGTTCGGCGTTGAAATCGACAAAACCAGGGATAACTCTAACAGAGCCGTCGAGCGGAGGCTGTAGTCTCTTGGACGACATGGCGTGTGGTGACAAGGAAGCAAGCGAATATACGTGGTACGTGAAGATGAGGATCGCACTCTGAATTCCTTCAAATTTATACGGCGGTGATTCTGCATATTGACATTGGTCTTCCTAATCAAGAGGTTTCTGAGTCGCTATAGTGGTACTATAGTTGTGGGCGTCGGTGCTGCTGACAAAACCGACCCTTGAGTCGCGAATCGGACGTAGCCAGTATGAGCCTGGGATACGTTCGCTGCGAAATCTGGCTTGAGACAGTTATCGAGCAGCGGTGATTCAAATCTACACAGAACCTAGCAACGAACAAGTACAGTCAGCTCAGAAAGCTCGAGAACGAAACAGTAGCATACCTCAGAAGCAAGGGCGGCGAGTACTAGCTTAGCAAGACCACTGGCATCACTTATACATGACTCAGTCCTGGCTATCCGTAATCCTTTCATCTTTTTGCTCAGCCCACCATCGACTTGCTTGCAAAGCCAAAAGTCGCGCTGTGAGCTCGAAAGGTGGTCCGCGGAACCTCCGGAAGAGGAGGCGGGAATTGAGGAATGGGTAAACAGACGCTCAAACCGGTTCCTCCTCGGAGATCCCGAGTTGAATGTCCGTTCAATATCCGCACCCCGCCCGGGCCGCCGTTCGGGGAGAGATTTCCATTTTTTAGACCCAGCTTAAAAGTCAGATCGGCGGGTGCCGCTGAATGCCGTGTCAACGAAATAGTTGTTGCCAAGCTAGCCTGTGTTTGCACTCCCAAGTTCTCCAGAAGCAACGGCACGGTAATGTTCTTGCTCCTAGATCTAGACGTTCAACTTCTGTAGTCGCCCCAAGAAAGAAGTCTTTGCGCTGGCTCGTGTCTGTGATCGTCTTCATATGAATTTGTTACGCCCATCCACATGGCAATTATGACTTGTGTCATTCGTACGAAGCATATAGTGCAGTGGGTCCTCTACCGACAGATCCTGAGCGGGTACTATCAAGATACTACACGAGCATACCGCTGAATTCATTTCGACCGAAGCCCCTGAAAAGGCACAGGTCAGCGGACGACGAAGGAGTGCATCTCTCCCTTGATCCCTCAGCAAAGCTCCTCCTGTGGCACCTCAGGCTTCGACGGTAATGCGTTGAGATACTAATTCGCAGAAGGTACGACCGGAGCCAATACATGCTCAAGTCAATACATGTAGCGGCACTGGTCTGCCGCGTAGACTTGGAGCGGACATCAGCCCGTCGCGAGCTCGCAGCGCAGTCCTCGCATCCAATCCTTCTCCTGGAAGAATGCCGATAAACAAAGATTCTGGTCACGGAGGAGAAAGTCGACATACTAGAGGAAACTTCAGAGTACTGCCTTGCATTGGGAGATGAGAGTTTGACGGGGCCAGGACCAAGCATGATCCCGCCCGAAGCACCAGATTCATCATCTTTGAGGTAGAACGGGATTTCTTGATATAATAAAAAGAAGCATAAGAGAGAATAGCGATTGGTGAAAAATGTGAGAACGCACTCGGGACGATAGGAGTGCTGTCCTCGGTGGTCCTCGCACATATGGACACTGGATCGATACCTTCCCACCCAATGGGATGTTGAGGTCTCGGTGCATCGCAGGCAGAACTATATAGAACTCATGAGAGCGTGTGATATAGACAGGCAAAGGACCATACCCAAAATTATAGGGTGCACCCAAAGATAACCCGACAGAAGCCGCGACGGCGAGAGCAAGCGTAGAGATCGCGAGCATCTTATGAAGTATAATGTTCAAGACGTAGAAGAGGCTATCATTATTCCTGCAGTCAGCTTGAGAACGCAAGCAGAGGAAGAACGAAAACTCACTGTCCAGCACCAAAATCGAAGAAAGAGAATAGACCTGCTGCAGAATCGAATCAGTGGGGGTTACGTCGACCTTTATGCGTGCAAACATACCTGTGCGTTACATCCATACTGTTCGGGGATCCAGCCGCGTCTGAGAATGTAACGTGGAGAAGAGTCGACCGAGCAATGCCTTCTGATCAAACGCCACCGCGCCTCAAGGCCTCAAACTCCACAAGTGGCAAACGTTCAAGATCCCGGGCTTTTGATCCTGTCATTGCATCTCGAGGGCTCGCATCCAAATCTACAACGCACAGATGAGAGTTAGCAGCCGCGATACTTACCACACTTTGCTTTGGAAATTGGAGTAACTTGACAGCAGCTGGACTCGAGCAGCCGAAACCACTGGCGGGTTGATCGAAGCCGGTCACCGAGCTATGCTGGGACGATGCATATGGAAGTAGACAAACCGACATAGATTAGAAATGTCCCAACGAAATTCGAGTCTCCTACAAACGTCTCAGTAATGGTATACGTATGGATAGAATGTGTGACAATAGTCCGCTTGGTGACTAGCTCGTCAAACCAACCGACGCAACAGACAATCGTGAAGAGCCGAGAGGGGGCCCAGAAGCGGGGTTGGCTGCACAACTCTGCACAGCTTGGATGCGCTGACTACGCGTGACACGAGGAGGAAGACACGGGCTGGTAGGTGGTTCAGCTTCTGCGGCAGGACTCTGCGGGCCAACGCCGTCACACGATCCAGCAGCGGCAGCAGGAGTGGCAGATCGATTGCCTCGACCGTGACGACCACCACGATGTTTGGAGGTGAGGGGGGCAGCGGAGCGCGACTCCGACTTGTGAGTCGCAGGGTTGAGGCGGGAAGGCAGGCCTGAGGGCGGACGTCGATCGTTGTGCGACTTGTTGTTGGCGATTAGGTTGTTGAGAAATCTCTTGACAATCACGGGTCGAGGGGTGGTAGAGGGTGGGTCCGTCTCCGCCGTGGGCACTAGCTTCGGCTCCTCACAGGGCTGTGGCTGCTGCACAGCAGCACCACTACTGGTCGGTTCGCTCGAGGTCGACACCGCCGTAGTGGGCTCAGATGGAGATGACTTTGCCTGCGACACGTTTTCGTTGTCAATATCGCTCTTCTCCGTCTCTTCTGATACTGGAACCGGCACCTTGTCCTGGCCAGCGAAGTCGGCCACGGTGAGCGAACGAGCCACAGGTGAGCCGTAGGGCGAGACCAAAGAGAGAGCAGATCCGGCGTCGGGGTCGTCGACAGAGAGCTTCTGAAAACGAAGCATACAGTCCTCCAGAGCCTCGGAAAAGCTAGCAGAGTATGTGAGAGTGTTTTCCTCGCTGACGTCTTTGTCTTCAACTTCGGCGACGGCAGTCCGGTCGTTGTCCTCGGCAGCAAGGTGACTGAGATCATAGCTAGAGTTTCCCTGAGCGGAGGGATGGTCGCAATCAGTCGCAGGCTCTATACGTCCGTCGTCGGGTGTTTTGTCTGTCTTGCAAGATGGCAGAAGTTGGTAGACACTCCGTGCCCACTGATCGGGTTCGATTTCCAACATGATGCGCGGCGAGATATCCGGTCCAGCAAAGAGCTCCCTCGAGGATGCGAAAAAGAAAGGAGAGCGACATTCCTCGTCATCTGGGTCCTGGACAACTGCTGTCGAGGTACGGTCGGAGCCTGACGAGGGAGAAACAACTTCGTTTGCATTGCGCCGAGAGGTGGACGCGGGCTTGCAGGGTGCAGATTTGATTCTCTTCGTAGATTCCTCTTCCTTGGTCTTGATACCAATCAACGAGAAATCCGTAGGAGGCAGCTGACTTGAGTGAGTTTCGATGTGTTTGTCCGTAGTTGAACTGCGATTGTGCTTTGAGGGCGGGTGGTCTCGATCGGGGCGGCTGAGGTTGAAGATGAGAACTGCCGCTAAGAGGATGTAGAAAAGAGTGTCGGTTTCCATAGAAAACATGGTCTTGAGACAAGGTCGTTGCGCACAAAGAGAGAAGGGGGGGGAGGGGGGAGTCAACGGATAGTGGTGTTGAGTAGACGTGGAAGAGATGCGACAGTGGCACGCGAGTACATGGCCAGCGAGCTCACCGGCGCTTGTTCCCTCTTCGCAACCTTTCTGGCACTGGCAGCAGCTGGCTCGAGCCTGCCCGAGCGAGACGACCTCCGAGCTCTGGTGTACTGTCATTCTTGTCTCGACTTATGGTCTTATGCGATACACTTGCATACCTTAGTCACAATTTTCACGCCATGTGGATGCTGTGCCCCTCTGTGTGTCAACGAGGTAAGCAATGCAGTCAAAGCACTTTGGAAGTCCTGAAACTCACTGCCGAGATATTGAACGTAGCCACGCCAGTGCCAATATTTGGTCGCGGTCATCCCGATTAGCGTGACGAAACGCTGGCCGATGATGTCAGAGAGGAGGTCTCAGAAGATCTCTTGAGTGTCTCTCGGGGTTCATTGACCTCACATTCCATGCGGCATGCAACCTCTCCTGCGGCTGCTACTCATGCGGCGCAGTATCGAGCCCAGCCTCGTAAGTTCCCTTGCTCACCTGAGGTTACAAACATTCGACTAACTCATGGCTCTGTCTGTTCCAGCTTTACGCCGCCGCGCAGACTCATGCAGTTCCTGCACTACCGTGACGCAGCTTGCTTTCCGCTCTTTGCCATCACCATCATCGCCAAACGGCCCTCTCCAGCGACTCTGCTGGTGATGCGGACGTCTGTGCACATGCTCTTCTGCACTTTATGGATAGCCTCGCCCTCCTCATCTTACCCCTTCATCCCCATCGAGACGCGCTGAGGTCTACAGCACATACTTGTGCTCGTTGACCGTCTCACGGAACGGCACGGATGGCGGGACCTCTACTCAAGAGCCGGCGGATGTTACTATACGCGGAATCGGTGGTGCGGTCGTCTTCGGACACCTTTCTCCCCCGAAAATGTCTGGTGGCAAGCTCGGACTCGGATAATTCTCCAGAGTTGACTGAAGACTACGATGCGAACGTTAACGTTCTGGACCGTGCCTTTGCGGCAGAATTTGAATCTTGTGGACAACGCGACCCGTGTAGACGTCAAACAAGCTCAGGAAGATGATCACGCTGTTGAGACATTTTTCGGTCCGAAGCTGCGGTCGATTTCACAACAGTGAGTCGATCTCCTGTTGCTATCAAGAGGCAAAAATGCTGACGTCGTAGCAGCCCGTGCTTCTTCGTACCCGTGATCGTCGTTCTTCACTTCCATTCCTAGGCAGTCTCAGTCCAATCAGCAGTGACATCAGGAGAACCACTGGACACTGAAAGTCAGCTGTACGGACG